>PVJO010002885.1:109691-133845 GCA_004026905.1 Hystrix cristata | reverse complement strand
AAAAAAAAAAAAAAAAGAAAGGAAAGAAAACTGTCACAGCCAAACCTTGCCAGGAAGAACTCTGAGTTCAAGGAACACCTCGATCTCCCAGCTGGTCCCAGAGATGCCCGAGTGGGTGCAGCCTGAAGTCCACAGACATGCTGTTGCTGCAGGAATACCATCGCTTGGTCCCAGAGGTGCTTGGCACTGGAGCTGGCCAACACCTCAAAACATGCTCAGCCCAGGGACCTCAGGCCCTTCCCTCCTTTGTCCTCTGTACTGTGCCTGTCAACTGTCGTCTACTTAGATGCAAAAATGGAGGTGCGGGCCTCCGGGAAGGACTGAATGGCTGACCATCTTGGAATCACCAGTCACTTCAGAGAGAGGAAAGAAAACAGTAGTGTCCGCTGGTGAAAGCGTGGTGATCTAGAGGCAACGGGACATCCGGTGACAAAGCCTGGCTTCTTACAGACTTCAGCAGGCACTTGACGCATGACCACACTGGCTGCCTCCCCCTTGCTAGTGCACACCCTCTGGGGGACCCCAGAGACCTGGTCTTCCTCTGCCGACGCTGGCCCCCCGCACCCCCAGAGCACAATGCCTCAGGGCCGGGTCAGGGTAGTATACACAGGCTGGTCCCAGGTGCTGCTGGGGCTGTGGGCAGGTGGCATGGACAGCCCATTGAGTAGCGGTGAGGTGTAGGGCCGGCGGGAGGAGTGAAAGTAGGGGTACTGGTAGAGGCCAGGCGGGTAGCCAGGGTAGGGGCCATAGTAGTTGGAGGCCTGAAGATCAGTGTAGTCACACTGTGCACTGGCAAAGGAGCTGGCAGCCCCAGCAGGGGTAGCTGAGGTAACACTGGCCTGGGTACTGTAGGAGCTGTAGTCAGAGCGACCAGGTGAGCCATGTGACTGGTCACTGTAGTGGGTGGGGCTCAGCTGCTCCGTCTTGATATGCGGCCTCAGGGGTCCTGCCTCAGTGGGTGATGCCGAGGCCGATGGGGTTCCCTTGTGGGCCCACACAGGGGATGCCCCAACACCGGCTGCCCCAGAGTGGGAGTAGGAGGCACCCCCATAGGAGCCAGTGGCAGTGGCCTGGCTGGGCTCTGTGGGCATGGCCGAATGGCCATTGAGGGGTAGGTACTGGTCGAACTCATGGACATCGAAGGCATCCATGCCACTGATGACCTCACTGCTGAGCTCGGAGATGTCCACATTGCTGAAGTCAATGTTCTGGCGCCCATTGTCCACCAGGCGGCGCCCCTCCAGCTTCAGCTCTTGCTTGCCCCCAGTGGTGCCTGCATGGTGCAGGTCCGTCTTCGGGGTGGTGGGCGGGGTGGGCGGCCCGTGGGTCTGGCCTGAGGACAGAGCACATTAGAGGGATGAATGCCCCTTCTGTGGGGCCGGGTGGAGCTGCAGCCGACACCAGCAGCCCAGCTAACTGCCACAGGTAGGGATCAAGGGCTTTTTGTTTCCTTACACTTCCCAGAAATTCCTGCAAAGTCAAACCCAGACCTCACTCCTCGTCGGAGAAAATTCCGTTAAGGGCTGTTCTATGAGAAGGTTCTTGGCCCCTCCCTGAAGGCCAAGGTTGGAGGAGGAAGGCAGCCAGCCCAACCCCACCAAATCTAGCTAGCATTAACTGGGTGCTCGTGGGGTACACGTGAACAAGGTGAATGATTCCACACAAAACCTCTGTTCCCTGCCATAGCTGAACGCATGGGCTCACAGGCTCCAGCCAGCATTGCCAAGTCTGCCTGGGTGCTGGGACTCCACTGGTCAGTCTGATTCTGCACTCTGTGCCTGGGGATGAGTCTGGCTGAAAACATCCACCTCAGAATAAGAACCAAGCAAAGCAATCCTATTTTCAGGCTCTCTTGTGCCTGAAATAGTTGCAGTGGGGGGTGCATGGGCCTCTTCTGGGTACTCAGAACATCTGGCTTTCTTGAGTGTGCTTGCTCTGAAGCGAACCCCACCCTCTATGGCTCAGCCCCTATGGTCCTTCCCCATGGGTCCTCCTAGACCAAGGGCCCTGGAGCACACCTGTGTGGTCGCCATGGTGGTGTGTGTCGCTGAGGCCTGTGTCTGCCTTGTACATGGCACCACTGGGGTGGTGGCCCAGCTCAGCCCCCGAGTCTGAGTCACTCTGACCAGTTTTTACACTCTTCCTCCGTCGTGGCTGGTACTTGTAGTCTGGATGGTCCTTCTTGTGTTGGACACGAAGCCGCTCAGCCTCCTCCACGAATGGGCGCTTCTCACTCTCACTCAGCAAGCTGCAGGGCACAGCAGGGGTGGAGATGGCCATGGCACCCTGGCACTGCCCATGGTCAGCCACCACTGGCATGTACACTACCCTAGCGGCTGGCTTGGCATCAGACACCCAGGACTACAAGCCAGGGCGCCGGAGAGGACCAGCATACCCTCCACCAGGAAAAGCTGTGGCACATCCATCAGAGCTTCTTGGGATCCAGGCGGGTACACACACACACACACACACACACACACACACACACCCGCACCCACAAAACTGGCAGGCTGGACCCTGCAGGGCTCATTGGGTGAGGTCTGTGTGCTTACTGTGGTCAAAGAACAAGACTTGAACCTTCTATCTTCCTCCTCTTTCCCTCCTCTTGCCCTCCTTTCCCAGCCTGTTTGTGTTCCTCCCAGTAGGACTTTCTCAGGGAGGTGGGGGAGGCGGGCAGGACCAGCCGAGAACTGCACTGTGGACAAAAGCAAGGCTTCCCGGGAACTGTGCCGATGGACTGTGCTGAAGGACGATGAGGCTGGGCTTGCTGTCCTCCATTCCCAGGCTCCCAGAGGCAAAGCCACAACCCAGGAGCCTGTCCTCAGAGGACAGACAGACCTCCAGAGTCAGTGGGGCAGGGCTCAGCATTGTGTGTGGGCAGGAGGAGGTGTCCTGTCCAGTCCACAGCGCCCAAGAACTGTGAGCAGACCAGGCAGAAGGCAGGGATGACCCACACGCATACTCTGAGTGTCCATTCGCCATTCAAGAAACAGGAAAACAGTCCAGAACTTGGGGAGGGGGCTGCCCAAAATCCAAGTTCTGCATGGCTGCTGTCTGTTTTCTGCATATGTTGATCTCACTATACCAGTGTAAAAAGCCTCTGCTATTCTATCTTCACCCACTCCTTCCTTTCATGGGAGCAGAGACGGCCCAGGAGGGGGAAAGTTTATGCAGACTGCATCAGCCCCAAGACCTTCAAGACTCCCTCCCTGTGAGTGGTGGGGATTCTCTGGTCCCTGCACTCTCTAAGGATAGGGACCTCTAGAGAGCAGTTGATACTTATCCCGGTCCCCTGCAGGCTTCTGGGCAAGGCCGAGCCATGCACGGCTGGGGTCCCTCAGCAGGGCGCCCCAGAGAAAGAGTGAGCTCTGGAAGGCATACTCCAGGGTTGCCCTCCACCCACCAGGGACCTCCGCATCCGGCGTCTGGTCCTGGCTGGGTAGAAGGGTCACACTCACCGCCACAGCTTGCCCAGTGTCTTGCTGAGCTCGGCGTTGTGCAGGTGCGGGTACTGGTCGGCCAGCTTACGGCGTGCCGCCTGCGCCCACACCATGAAGGCGTTCATGGGCCGCTTCACGTGTGGCTTGGCCTTGAGCGCGCCGCCGCCACCGCCACGCACGGGCATCGGCACCAGGCTCCAGTCGTAACCCTTGAGCACCTGCGACACGGCGTCGCGGATGCAGGCCGGGAAGCGTTCATCTGCTGCCTCCGACGCGCCGCCGCGCCCGCCGCCCCCCGTGCCCGTTGCACGGCCCGGGCCCTCGGAGCCGGCAGGCGACGGTGGCGCGTCCGAGTCCGAGTCTTCCACGTGCGACATGGAGCCAGCGGTGCCGGACGGGCTGCAGGGCGGCTGGGCACGGGCCTCACTCTTGTCCAGCATGGGGCCGCGCGCCGGGCGTGCTGGGGGTAGCGCCGGGCCACGGGGGACCGAGGTTGCCGCGCGTGCCCGGCCTTCTTCCAGCTGCTGTTGCTGCCGCCTCCGCCGCCCACCTAACCCGACTCCTCCCGCGCTGCCGCAGCCGCTCAGTCCCGGCGCCGCGACCCGCAACAAGTTTCTTTAAACTGGAGCTGAGGCCCCCGCCCAACCAAGCCCCGATTGGCCGGCGCCCCCAATGGGGCGGAGACTGACCGCCGCCCCGCCCCACTGACCCTCTCAGCCCCGCCCCTCTGGCGCACCACGTGGGACCAAGACAGAGTCACCAGGCGGGCGGGAGAGGTCGGCGAGGTGTCGGTGCTTCGACCTCTGCTGCGCGCGTCCCGAGCCCCAGTATTCTACCACATCCCGGAGGCGCGGGGGCGCCGGCGGCTCCAGGTAACGTGCATCCCGGGCCGCGGGCCCAGCTGGCGACCCTGGTCACCGCCGTGCCCGGGACAACGCCGGGGGCGCGGCCGTGCAGGGGCGGGAGGCTGGGCGGGCCGCAGCTCTGGGCCTCTGGGGCCGCTGGCGGATGGCGTGGCCGGACGCGGGGGCCCCGGGCCTTCCGGGAGTGACCCCCAGTGTTGGGGCGCGAAGGCCCTCGCGGGCAGCCCTGGGTGGTCTGGCGGAGGCGGGGGCTGGGCTGGGCCGTAGCCCTTGGGGTGCTGGAGAGGAGCGGGGAAAGGAGCAGGGTGGGGCGAGGTCGGAGAGGGGACATTTCCCCCGGGCCAGCACAGATCCGTGGCTCGGAGGTCGTCCCTGGTAGCTGGCCCCGGGCCGGCGGTCCCTGAGGGCGGCTCGGATTCTTTGGCCAAAGCCACAGGAGGCGACAGATCCGCAACTCCAAGCTGCGCTGTCCCTTTCGAGGGCTGCCGACTCAGGAGCCTCAAGCTTGTGGTCTGCAAGACCCAACTGACCTTATACGAAGATGCCTGGTTCTGGACCAGGAAGCTCCTGGCCATGGACTCCAGGGCTGTGGCCACTGCAGCCGCAGTGACTGGTTCTCTTGCTCCCCAAGCAGAAGAGGCTGATCTGTTATTACCAGAGAAGTCCAAAAGAAAGCCCACACACCTCTGGAGGCATCACTGACACCTTCCCAAGCAAGGTTACCTGGTTCTACCACTGCTGCAGCCCAGCAGGAAGGATGCCCCAACGACCATCCTCAGCTTCAGCCAGTCTAAGCAGGAGGCCTTGGCCCTGAGATTGCCAGGTCTGTCCCCCAATCCCGAGGTCTGTCCCCTTCCCCGGCAGCCCTCCCCCTTCCCTCCACACTAGAGATAGAACCCAGGAACACACTATGACTTAGCTACATTTCCAGCCCTATTTATTTTGAGACAAGGTCTTGCTAAGTGACCTGGACTTGGAACTTTCAGTCCTGCTTCAGGCCCCCTAGAAGCTGGGCTTACAGGTATGTACCACTACACCTGGCTCTGAAACTTTTTCTGTGGAATGGGCCAGTGTCATGCTTGGAGCTAGAGTGGCAAGGAGACTCCTATAGTATCTGTGCTATAGAGGGAGGGACCTGGTACCTGGGCTGCAAGGCTTCCTGCCAAGGTAACAGGAAATGAGGTGCCTTTTTACCTCTTGACCAGCTCAGAGAGAAGTGCCATCCTATGCCAAGTGCTGCCCTGTATGTACCCTCACTCCTTTTAAGTGCCAGGGGTGAGGAGGACTGGCTGCTAGAATAGGCAGACCTCCCCTCCCCATTTCTTCCCTTCCTTCTGTCTGTCTCCTTTTGCTGCCATCTGCGAAGACCCCCCCACATACATACACCAGGCTGGGTGGCTGGCCTTCCCTTTGGAGATTCTTCCACTCAGGGCCCCATCTCACTCCTCCAGGGTCTTGGAAGCCACCAAGGGGTGAAGACACTGAGGGTGGATGAGGGGAATGTCTGCCTGGGGCACCTACAGAACCTACTGTCAGACAGGATCACTGCAGACCATAGCAGATGTATGGTGGAGGCACCAAGGATGGGGACCCACTCTGCACTGCCCAGCAGCTCAGATCCTACCCTCCCTGGGCCTGGATGCCCCCAGGGCTGCAGGTCATAATGGGGCATCTGCTTTGCCAAGAAAGCACAAAGCAGGGCTTGCCTTGGATATGCCAAGCTGCCTTGGATATGCTAGCCTCTTCTTAACCCCCCGCTTACCCAAGGCACATCACACACCCAGGTCCCTAGGACACAGATAAGGTGACTGTTGGGACCCTTGAAGGAAGGAAAAGAAGTTCAGCCCAGCAGTCTAGGCTGAGTCTGGGTCACAGTGTCCTACCCTGGGCTGTACTTTCCTGGGCAACAAAGACTCCAGGGCATTGATGGGGGACGTATAGTGGGCAGCCCCTGTCACACATGTGCAGGCCACCACCAAGGGGAGGAGGTGCTTGGCCCTGACTAGCCAGGGCCCCTCACATGCTCTTCTACAGGGCAGATATGAGGTTGGGGCCCAGTTCCCCTCACCTCCATGTGATCAGGATTCCAGCTCTCCAGCTGAGTATGGGCAGCTGGCCCTCAGGTGGTTCCCTGAAGCCCCTTCCAGGCTCACCTCTGGGCCCCTGTGAATCCTCAGGAAAATGCCAGTACTCTGGCCCTTGTCCTGCATCAGTACTGACTTTGATTCTTGTCCTCAACCAGGAGGCCCCCAGGGACACAGGATGTGACTTCCATAGAGAGATGTCTCAGGTGAGTTCATGTGTTTTCTGGTACTCATTAAATGTAGCTTTGTGCCAGGGCTTTTCTAGGGGACATGGTCAGGACCACACCATGCAGGACCATGTCCTGCAGATGCTGGCCTTGAGGGTGAGGCAAACAGCCCTTTCTAGAGACTGAGATGTTCTTCTCAGGGGACTGTAGGAAGGGTACCCAGAGAAGGTTTGAAGAAGTGACAGTTCAGCTGATACATGAAGCTTTCAGTTTCAAGGAAAAATCATTTCCTGGGGTAGGCAGCATGTGCAAAGGTCCTGAGGCAGCACAGAACACAGGGCATGTGAAAACAGTTACAGTGACTTAAAACTTGAGGGACAGCTCTTCAAGCCACTTCTCAGTCCACCTTGTGGGTCACATGTCCTTGTCCATCTGTGGACCTCCTTCCCTCTTCTCTGAGCTCTTCCTTCCTGTGTCCAGCCTCCTTAGCTGGTGGTAACCCCATTCATGTTCAAGTGACCTCATCCCAATCCCCTGGACTCACCAATATCTGGTAGACTTTGCAGTTTCAGAGTGAGGATCTGATTGGGTGAACTTGGACCAAATACCCACCTGTCTTAGTTAGAGTCTCTACAGTCAATGGTTTGTAGGAGAGCAGATTTAATACAGGACATTTATTAGTACAATATGCACCCACAAGCCAAATGCAGGAAGTGCCGAATGTCTATCTAGGCACTGGAGACCCAAAAGATCCAATCAAGGTCTGGGAGTCCACAGCACTGTCCCATGTACATCCATGTCTGCAGATGATGGCTGAAGAAGTCTTTACTGGAACCGGGATACGATGCTCGCAGCAAAGAGGACAACCAGAGCTCCTCCGAAGCAACAGCAGCTGTCCTCGGTGACAGCAAGGCCCCAAGCTCCTTGCTCAACGAGAACAGCCAAGTTCCCTTCAGGAGAACCAGCCACAGCAGAGCTTCTCCTGGAAAACAGCCCGCTAACTAGCTTCTGCTCCTACTCTGCTTTATGTTGCGTTAGCAACAGCCCTCAGGTAGATCTTCTATACCCAGCATCACACCAACTCAGTCCAGCTGGGCATTCGGGCTCAAGTTGACCACATTAAGTCCACCACACCACCCCTGCACCACTGGCCCTGGGGCCTGGAAAGGCTGATACCAGCAGGGTTGCTAGAACACATGCCCCACAGCACAAGTTTTAAGGGTACCTTCAAGAAGGGGCCTGACACGAGGCCAGTCCTGGCCTGGTAGGCTCTTCTCTGACCCTTCACTTTCTTCTGGGGATGTGGCCCAGGAAGCTGTGTGTGTATTGGGGCTCAAGAGGCTACTGCAGGCAGCATGCCCTTGTGGAAGAGGGTACCGTCCTGTCCTGTACCATACTGCCTTTCTCTATCAGTCAGCCTGCCTGCCCCAGTCCAGCGCCAGGGGAGGCTGCATCAAGACTGTGTGCCATCTTTAAGGGAGAAGCATCAGGGGAGGCCCATGTGTTCCTGTGTCCACAGCCCTGGCCTGGGCCCCCTCAGCCCCTGTGTGCAGAGTGGCCCATGAGGCAGTTGGCATTCTGTTCCAGCGCAGCCTTGGAGAATAATTGGTGCTTTTAATTACTGGCTGGTCTGGCAGAAACAGTTGGGGGAGGGGGACAGTGAACTGATCAGAACATTCGCTCCTAAACTCAGCCTACTCTCCTCCACCGGTCCCAGACAAGCAAGAGAGGGGCTCTGCGGGCTCTGGTTGGTACCCTTGAGAGGCCAGTCTCCTGGTAACAGTACTCAGGGCCCTGGACCAAGCATTTTGCCAGCCCTTCCACTTAATTTAGCAGTCTCAGGGATGCTGACAGTGCTGACTGGAGTGGAAGTTCTAGGTGCAGTCAAAGGCAGCCTCCGGTTGAGCTGAGGTATGCTCTGGTGCTGGGAATGTCTGTTCCTTGCCCTTCTCCCCATGCCGTGGGCAGTAGAAAGCCACCCCACATTCCCATCTCTCAGCCCTGCAGGAGCAGAGTTTGCCGAGTGTCCTTTTGCTGGAGCTGGTCTGTCTGCAGCTGGCTCCTGCCTTGTGTTTTGCTGGGAGTGCTGGTGTCCTCTGGGTGCTGCTGCCTCCAGAGAGGGCTGAGCATGCTCTGCCCCTCTGCCCAATGCCACAGAAGGTCTGCTGATGGATGAGCCACACTGCCTGGGAGTGACTGCTGACCACCAAGTGGGACCTCCCTACTTTCAAACTTCTCAGTTTGAAAGGACTCCAGGGAGTGGCAGTGCTTAACCCAAGGAGTAGAGGAGAACCAATGCTCATTTTGTCCCCAGTGACAGGTATCTGCAGGGATCACAGATGTGTTGTGGACAACTGTGGTTTCTTCTGCTCACTGTCCATCACTTCTTGCTGCCAGCGTGACCCTGAGCTTCCTGCTGTGGCCCATCCGTCCACCCAGTCAGGACTCTGGACCGCACTCCGTCGGCCTAACATCTCACCCCTGTCTGCTGGTGGGGTGTATTTGTGCCTTGTACAGAAGAATTTATCTCGTCTGTCAGTAGCCACCAGGACTCCATTCTCTTCAGATCCTTATTCCTTAGACCTTTGTTTGGTTCCAGGCCCTGGCTCCCCCAACCCAGCCCCAGCCCACCCTGGGCCCTGCCCCTTCACCATTACTGGCTCTGTGCCGAGTTTCTCTTCTGAGTGCTGAGCTCTGCTGAGAAACAAGTAAGGGCCCAGGAGAAGCCATCTCCACCATGTGCAGGAAAAGCATCAGGCCCCAGTGGGCTTCAGAAAGAAGCTCCCTGATCCCCCTAGCTGCCGGGCCTGTGTCCATCTTTCCATGGTGGACATGCAGATCTGACAAGGCTTCTTGCTCATGATGTCCACGTCTAAAACTCCCAAGTGCATCCTTGTTTCAAGGACCATCAGGAAGGCAGATGGTGGCTTGAAATAAACATATCACAGAAAAATCCCCTTTCTGTTGAGAGGGGCTCCAGCTGGAGCTGGCCCTGACCTCTTCTGCTATAACAGAAGGTTCCAGATGCTATACCCATCAGCACCAAAGGCAAAGTAAACACCCTCGTGAAAAGATTTCTGCCCTCTCCCAAGCAGTTCTTTTACCCAACTCAGGGAGGGAGGTTTTTAGTTAAATGTCATCAGGCGAGTACTTGGGCATGGTTCCTCCCCTACGTGAGGTATGTGGAAATGTAGGTAAAGAAGCTGACATCTGGAGGTCTCAGCCAGTCTTAGGCAGAGCTTTGGTTCCAAAGGCTGGAGCAGGCACAAAGGCAGGGGAAGCCATGGCTCTCCTTCTGTGCTAACTGGCAGTCCCTGGTTTAGGGCTGGTTGTTACTTGCGATTCCTGGGGCAAATGGTGACCAATGCAGAGACTGATACCGTTCTGTTGGCAGACTCTAGCCCACAGGCCTCTGGGTTCTGACCTCTGGGCCAGGCAGTTTACAAGATTTTCTCCAGTTCAGAATATAATTCCAAGAAGAAAAAAGGGACACGTCCTTTTGCTCCCATAGGGTTTTTTGGTTTGTTTGTTTTTTTGAGATAGGGTCTCACTTTGTAGTCCAGGCTGGCCTTGAACTCACTATGTAGCCCAGGCTGGCCTCAAACTAGTGGCGATCCTCCTGCCTCTGGCTCCTGAGTGCTGGGATTACAGGTGTGTGCCACTGTACCCCACTCCCATAGCTTTTTTTTTTTTTTCTCCCCATAGGGTTTTTCCAGTGGAGTACAGCAGTACTGGGAGGCTTTTCTTTCTACCCTAGCTGAAACCACAACTCACCACCTCGGGGCCATATCTCCTTCTGGGATGCAGAGGATCTGGGGTGTAGGAAAGGAGGCACACCGGCCAAGCAGAACAGCCGTCTGTGAGTCACAGTCTCAGCACAGCCAGCAAATGGTAGGCACCTGCTTGTCACCCCCACGCACCTGCCAGCCTCCCTGTGGGTGGGGGTGGGGTTGGCCGCTGGACAATCAGGGCAGGATTGGCCCAGGCTGACCACCCCTCCAGGAGAAGGCAACAGATGTTAGCATCCATGGGGCCTGCTCCCCTTCAAGACTTCAAGACATGAGTAATTGGGGTAAATGAAGGGTGCACGATTAGATTAGGGTGCCCAAGCTGGGTTCTTGTAGGTCCCTGAGACAGCTGCAAGTGCATGTTGGGCACAGTGGCCCAACACAGTGGGGGCTGCCAGGCTGGGGTGCCCAGGGACAGCTGGACGAGGTGCTGACAGGGGGCTCATTCCTCTGTGAAGCCGTACTGCAGCTGCTGGGAGTGCAGCCAGCCTTGGGCTGTGCAGGAGGAGGCCGCGGGTGGCTGGGGCACAGGGCCCACCTAGGGGCAGGCAGGCGCTAGTCCCTAGACACCAGCCCCGTCTTAAGCTGGCAACTCCTGGGGCCCCTCCCCTTCCACTCTTGCTGTCTCTTTTTTAGCCCTGGGGTATCTCTGCTCCCTCTGGCCTCTCCTTTGTCAGCTCCATATATTCCTTTTCTTTTTCTTTCAAAGTAAAATTCAGAAGCCTGTTCCCTGCCCCAACCCATTTCCATCCAGCCCCTGCCCCAGTGTTCAGATGGTCTTGGGGCACAAACTACAGGGTGGTAAGAGCACATTTGGGACCCTGCCTGATTGATGACCCTGCTCTTGTGCAGAGGTTTCTTCCTCTTGCAGCTTATGCTGGGTGTGTAGATGTTTGTTTTCCATGTGGAGCATGGAAAACACAGGATGACAGCCGTATCCAAATGTTACTTTAAACCGCCGAAGAAGATTTGGTGAAATGACAGGACTTATTCCAACAGTAAAAACGGTGCTTCTGGCGGTGATGAAACATCCCACCTCGGGAATGTCTTCTGTTGTTTTGTTTCTGTGTTACTTTTGTTTTTTTAAATTGTAGGGGCTGGGGACTTAGCTCCATGGTTAGAATGCTTGCCTAGCAAGCACAAGGCCCTGGAGTTCGATCCCCAGCACAAAAAAAAAAAAAAAAAAAAAAAAAAGGATATTAAATTGAGGTGAAATTCACATCGCATAAAATTAGCCATTGTAAATGGTATGGTTCAGTGGCACTTAGTACATTCACAGTGTTGCACATCTATCACCTCTGTGTAGTTCCAAAACATTATCCCAAAAGGAAACCCCACATCTGTCCAACAATCACTGCCCCTTCCCTCTGGAAACCACTAATCTACTTTCTTCCCCCGTGGATTTGCCTATTCTGGACATTTCCCACAAATAAAATCATTCATGAATCTGTCTTGTTCCAGTTGACGTCTCTGAGGCTCATGCATGTTGTAGTATATGTTGAGACTTTGTTCCTCTTGATGGGTGAATAATAACTCAGAGCACTGAGTTAAACTCAGGTTGAAATAGGCAAGACCTCAGCCATCAGCCCGCCTCTCCTTGGCCTGAGCTCTGTCCCTGGTGATCTGCTCTTGAGCCAGCTCTAACAGTGTCCAGGAAGGCGGATCTAGCAGGAAACTCGATCCATAGGGACTCAAGCTCCCAACGGATCCTTCTGCTGGCCTCGCCCACCCTGGGCAAAGCCAGAGAGGGAGCCCAGAGCCGAGCTGAGCCCCGGGAGCTGGATGCTGGAACAAGGGGCCCCTTTCTGCTCTGCACAATGCCCCATTGTGCCCTTCTGTGGGGAGGACAATGCGGCCCCAGCAAGGGAAGCCAAGGACAAAGGGGCCTTTGTAAGGACTGTCCCCACCTGAAAAGGAGCACCCAGGGTCACACCTGATGGTAGAGCTATCCTTCAGTCCCATGCAGGGCACCAGACTCCAGACAGACCCAGGAAACTGCAAGTAGTTTGGACTGTCCTCCGCAAGTAGCTGGGCTGGCCTGCCCCCATGCCTGTAATTTAGAAAGTGGGGAGGAGAGGTGTAGAGTGAAGATCCATGGAGGGACCTGGAGGAAGGGCAGTGGCCTCAGCTAACTGCTCCTCCAAGACCCAAGTCTTCCAGACCTGGGCACACTGGATAGAGGTGATGGACACGCAAAACTGCAGGCAGCAGGACATGGAAGGCATTTGTGCCACCCATGCATCATTTGCCATGGCCATACTTTACAGCTGAGCTACTTAGGGAGAGTTGCTAATGGAAAAGGAAATTAAACTTTTTTTTTTTTTGGTTGCTGGGCCTTGTGCTTGCTGGGCAAGCACTTTACCACTGAGCTAAATCCCCAGCCCCAGAAATTAAACTTTTTTTTTTGGGGGGGGGGGAGAATCACACTATGACAGATATATATGTATATGTATGTGTGTATATATATGTGTATATATGTGTATATATGTGTGTGTATATTAGCCAGCTCCTGTCCTCAGGAGGCTCAGTACAGGTGGGTGAACGTATAAACAGGCACCAAGCCTAGATCATTTGACTATGCAAGTTTTGGTGACTCACGTTAGAACACCAGGAACAAAGTTAAGAGGCCGAAGACAAGACATAAAAACAAAAACCAAGATAAGCATTTCGGCTCAGTATTGGTGGCACACACCTGTAATTCCAGCTGCTCAGGAGGCTGAGTCCGGAAGATGGTTAGTTCGAGGTCAGGCTAGATACCTTAGCAAGACCCTGTCTCAGAAATAAAATAAAAAAGGACAACAGACTTAGCACAGTAGTAGTTACTTGCCTAGCATGAATGAGGCCCAAGGTCCAATTCCCATTACTTAAAAAAATAAAAAGACAAGCATTCACAATGTGCACAATAGGATAGGATATTTAATATGTAAAGAGTTCTGTTGTATGAATAAAGAAAAACTCAAATTCCTCCCAAAGTCATTTTGTCCAGGAACTCTGACCCGCACACACCCTCTCCTCTGAGGTGTGCCTTCGACCCACCCTCCAGCGACCACTTCAGAGCAGGGGTGCAGCAGCCCCTCCCATCAGAAGGCAGAGCCCTGGTGTACTGCTAGGGGTTCTGCTCAGGTTAGTGGTCACTAAGTTCTTTCCTTTTCTGAGTCCAGGTGCCCCTCAGTGCTTACAAGCTTGCAGCCGGGCTCCAGAGCCCTCAGGATCCCTGACCGTCTAGCGGGGGCGTGCAGAGACCCTGCTGGGATTTCGGATGGAGTTAAGAAGCCGAAGGATCAGGGTACCTCTGCTGGTCAAGGAGCATCCTCTGCAGAGTGGAAATGCAGGGTCTGTGAGGGGGCATGAAGACCCTGCCCACGCGCGGCCCCAGGCTGGACCTTCCCCTAGGTACGGCGTACAGGAGGCGTCCCACTGCTTCTCTTCTGCACCCGAGTTCCCAAGGACGACGCCTGCAGCATGAAGAGAAGGAACACATTCCCCAAAGCAGCGCCGATGAGGCCAGTCGGGGGCGCGCGCGGTCCGCACGTGGGCGGGGTCCGCACGTGGGCGGGGCCCGGCTGTTCGGTGGGCGTGACTTCCCGTGCACCGCCCTCCCTCGCGCTTGCGCCGAGAGGGCCCGGCAATGGCTGCGTCCGAGGGATCCCTGAGGAAGCGGAAGGTCACGGACGTGGCCTCGGGGCCGGGGTTGCCGCCCGTGCCAGGGCCCGATGCCGAGGCCTGTCCGACCCGTCTTCGCGCGGGCACCTTCTGGCTGACCAGGATCGTGCTCTTGAAGGCCCTCGCTTTAGTTTACTGTGAGTGCGCGGTGAGCCCCGGGCTGCTGTCGGTGTCCCGCCACACGGCGCGCCTGCCCCGCCCCTGGGCGCGTCTGGACGACTCCCCCCCGCCGCTCGTGCCGCCCCACCCTTGCACAGCTCCGGGCTCCTGGGACCCCTGTTCGCCCCGCCCCTCCCTGCTCCTCCCTTCTTTGCTCCTCCCCTCGTCCAGACCCCTGCCCGCTCCCCACCCCCTTGTCAGATGTCCCTCACGCAGTCTTGCTCTCTCTCCTTGCCCTGGACTGACCCCATGGGCTGGAGGAGGACGAGAGTTCTTAGCCAATGACTTCGACCTCGTCACCCTTGCCTTCTGACACCCGCCCCTCCTCCCAGCTCCAGTGCCCGTTGAGTTGGGCTGCAGGTGTAGGTGCATACCCCGTGTCCTGCCTCGAGGGAGAGAGGTAGCTGTGAGGGGAGGCAAAGGATTCCTTTCCCCAGGCTACTCATGCGTCACATCCCACTGCCGTCTCCCGCACCTGCCTGCCCTGACCCAGGCCCAGGGAGCCTTGAGGGAAAGCAGAGCTGAGGTGACTGGCTGATGGCCAGACTAGGGTTTCTTTAATGTCGCCCACCCAGCCACTCACTCTGCAATTTAGAGCAATTCGGATTGGCCGAGGAGGTTCCTCTGGAGATAAGGGAGCTGCTGGCTCCTGTCACTTCCCCAGCAGATGAAACCTGAGACTTAGGGATCTCGTCAGATCCAGATTTGACCTGCTGGGTGAGAGCCTTCCTGCCTACCTCAAGGCCAGCCAGCTGCGGTGAAGAACTGAGGCTCAGATCTCCGGATATCTGGCTTAGTGGGGGCTGTTGCCCATTCCAACTCCCTCCTACCCCATACCCAAAGCACAGAACTTTGGTTTGAGAGACTGACCCTATGAGCAGGTGGGCACTGGCGGACACAGCACAGCCTGTTAGTAAGGAAGACCAAACTGAGATCCCCAAATGATCCCTGGGGCCAAGAGAGGACTTGGCCAGGATAGCTGTTAAGCAGGGGGCTTTTAAAGGGCTGTCCACAGTGAGCATTGAGCATCTCCACTTCCTTTCTTCGTCCACCTCCCTCACATGTGGGAGGAAAGAGCTGAGTCTCTGAAGCTTTTGGGCAGCATCCATGTGGCTTTCCTGTGGAGGAGCCAGTCCATTTTGGGTTTGTGTGATAAGTTAGCCACTTCCTGGTGCAGAGTGCTGGGGTCCTTACCAAGCAATCACTGGTGTTGCCAGTGTGGATTGTTGTAAAGTAGCTTTATATGGTATCGATTTATCCTTCACAGTACCAAAGAGTCATTCTGAAAGTTTGCACTGTCACAGGGATGGAACCAAGATAGAAAGAATGAGTCTAGCGACTTTAGCAGAACTTGATAGGGACACCTCCAACAGCTTGGCTTTATATGCAGTCAGAATCAGGGGCTCCTGCAAATCTGACAGTGCTGTCTTTGGTCTCCACAGGAGTTCAGTTTGGTTCAGAAGGAACAGTTTTAAGCCACTGGGTCAGGCAGATATCCAGCATAGAACAAAACATGCATTTCTTTTCTATCTTTCAAAGGTACACCTAATATTTGGGGTAGAATCAAGTTTTTATTTTCCCATCCTTCTGGGTTGTAGTTTTGTGGCTTCGGTGGCCCCAGGCAAGTCCTGTTGCATGTACGTCTTTCTGACAGGTTCTGGATCTCCCTGGGCCTGTAAGCCACCCTCCTCCTCAGGGACACAGGTTCTTCCAAGGTGACAGAGGGGCTCTCCAGACATTTCGCTTGAATGTTAGATTTTCTAGTGCTTCTAAATACTGAAAGCTGTGTAACTGAACATGACCAAACATTCTGTGGAAACTTCTGTCATTAAGATACATTGAATTTAAGGAGGCAAGTTGCCTTAAAAGGCATGTGATAAAGGTGTGGATCAGGAAAACGGGTTGCATTAGAAACACAACAGTGTGGTTTGCCAGTTGTTATGGCTTGTGTCTAGATGTCCCCCCAAAGCCTCATGTGGTCATAGGTGGGGCTTTTCAGAGGTGGCTAGGATCTAGGATGTGTGATGCTGATGCTAGGATTAAGGATATGTGATGCTGATGCTGGGATTAAGGATATGTGATTACTAAACTAGTCCACTGATTGGTTTGGCATAGTTCTGGATGTGGATAATGGGAAAGCCCACCCTGGGTGTGGCTGCTACCATGCAAAGAGCAGGTAGCCTGGAAGGGATAAAAAGGAGAGGCAGGCTGCTGCTGCTGCTGCTGCTGCTGCTGCTCTTGCTCTTGCCTCAATACTTTGCTGCTTTGCTGTCTTCCTGCCTTCTGCCTGCCATGAACTGTTTCTCCCCTGCAATGTCACTCTCCCATGCCACCCTGCCTTGAGTCAGCCAACTATGAACTGAAACTTCTATAAATTGTTAGCTATAATAAACCTTTCCTCCTTTAACTTTGGGTGTTGGGTATTTTGTCTCAGCAATGAGAAAAATAACTAAGACGAAGCCTCCAAACCAGACAGAGAGGCCACTCCCAGGGCAAGAGGCTTTTCCATCCTGCCTGATTTGTCGAGGTACCAGCCCCTTTCCACTGCAGCCTTTCTGTTTCTGCAGGAAGTTCTAGGATGTGTAGATGCTAGGGGTGAACTCTGCAAAGGTTAGGGTGTACATGACCTGGGTGTTCTGGGGACTGGCCTCAGAAGCAATGCCATGGGAGCAGAGGGGTACTATTATTGGAGAGCAGCTCTCCAGCAGGTCCTGCCCTAACCCCTTGGGGCAAAGACATGACTGTCTCTTTGACATGTGGACCCAACACATACTGTGTTGATGTGGTCTACTGCATGCAGATTTGCTGGGCTTCAGAGGAAATACTGGCCTGGTAGTTCTGCTATTGCCCCTGTGGATGCCCCTGTAAATGGCAGGGTCCTGCAAGCTGCAACCAATGGTAGTGGCCCTGGGGTCCAGATCCCTGTTCCACCCTATCGTTTTTTCACCCACCACCACCACCAAGGTATTCTGGGCACCAGTTCACACCTGGACAGTGCTGTCATCGGGCCTCGAAGAGCATCTGGAAGGGCTGAATTCTGGGCAGGAAAGCTATACAAAGTACTGTCAGCCTGAGCTGTGAGATCTGACATATATCAGGCTGGTGGGTGTCCTTGGGTACAATGAGGAATCGGAGCCTGAGAATGGGCCCTGCACTCAGGGTCACCAGGAGGTGAAGTGGACCTCCCTGAAACATTATTGTTTCCTGATGTTCATTGTATTAACAAACATGACCTATGTTCTCTAAGGAAGAGGGTGGCTAGCAGAGACCCCCTGGAGCCTCCTGGGGACATGTAAGAGGGTGGTACAGCTGCCTTCTCAGTAGCCCAGCTGTACAGTGGCCCGAGAGTGGGTTTTTTTGAGAAGTTAAACTGCAGTATTGAACCCCTTTTTGCAGTGGCTCTAGATGCAAGATTATTTTAGCCCTGCACTGTGTAGATATATAGGAAATGACCAGTCTGAAGCCTCTTTGAAACCCCTCCCTTAGGCCTCTTAAGAGTTCAGCTGCTGGGCAACTGGGGTTGGACTCCTGGGGTCTCTAAGCCGCCATTTGTTAAGGCCGCCATGGGGAAAGCTGGATTTGGTGATGGAGCAAAAGAGAATCATGGCCTGGAGAGGCCACTGATAATATCCCAGGGCAGACAGCTGGCTCCACATTGTGTTGGGTCATTTTAGATAGACTTAGGGGCTCACTGTTTAGAAAATGTTCACATGATATGTGGGATATGAGGAGAGGCACTGGGGAGTTCTGGAAGTAGGAGGAGGATGTTTCCTTTGAAGTTCAGACATGCATGAAATGTTTTTCCAATGAGGCAGCTTCTGAGGATGGAACTATTAGGTACTGGTCAGGGGAGGACAGGCTGGTGGTTGCCTACCACAGCCTGACCACTGGCTGGCCTCTTGCATGGGTACCACGTCTGTCTAAGCTCACATCATCTTGTTGGGCCCAAGAGCCACTAGCCCTGAGCTGGGTGGGCCCTACTGGGATGTGCTACAGGTAGGTTTGTTTTTGAGGGCCTGGAACTTCAGGGATGCTTCCCTGTGACTCTGGAGATTAACATCTGCCTGTGCCACTTGGAACAGAGCCCCCTCCTGGGGGAAGACCCTGGGGGTAGACCCTGGGCGGCAAGGACCAGCCAGTACACAGTTGGTAGCCAAGGCCAAGGGCTGTTCCTGCCCGCCATTGTAGCAGTTCACTCCTCAAACATTTCCCAGAGGCGCCACGGGGGCATTGTCTCCCCAGCTGTGGTCCTCATACCACCTGGCCTCTGCTTTCCCTGGCATAAAGTTGTCCTTTCTTTGAGGTCTGTCTGCCTTCATACTTCACTCTTGTTGTGAGAAGCCCTAAGCCCCAACAGAGCTGAATAATGGAATGCTGTGTTCTTCCTTTGCTTTCTGCAGGGCTGGAGCCCCTGCTGTGGTATCCTGAGAAGAGGCCTGTGCATCCTCGAGCCCTTCCGGTTCCATCTCGGTGAATGCCCCTTCCTCACTGCAAACACCTCCTCATTGCTTTGTGTCCACACAGGATACTTTCCCAATTGTGACCCCTTCCTGCTCCCAGCCCCAAGTGTGGCCCACCTAGGATGCAGACTGCCTGCCCCAAAAGTTCCAGCTTTCTCTTGGGTTGTATTCATATTCTTGCATCTCCTGACTTACTGTCTGTTGGTTTATTTGTTTTGTGAGTATACTCCACACAGAGTTTCATGTAAGGGCAGGGAGCGGTGAGCTTTCTGGGCCCATCTTCACCTCCCTGGAAAGTATTATCTACCTGCCTTGTTTTCAGTTCTCAATCCAAGCAGTTTTCCCTGAGAAATGTGGTGCTGATGAGGAGCTGTGGAGAGTCTGGTTCTTTCGTAGGGGATTTGGTTTCCATTCTGGGAGCTTCTAGGGTCTGAGTGCCTCGATGTTCCACCGTTGGGCCTTATCTCAGGGTGCGTCTGCAAGAGGATCTTTTTCTGTTCTCCAGAAGTCTCCCTGAGCTTGCTCAGTCTTGGGTCTTGAGCCCTTCTGCACCAGACCCCATGGGAATGCTACCCCACCTGCCTCCCAGCTGGGGCTGGAATCTGACGTGGCTCCTTACCATTGTAGATGGAGAAGAACAAAGTTCCTCCCGGCCCCTGAGAGTTGAGCTGCCATGTAGAATCTACTGCCACTCCTCTGAGGACCTGAGATCAGTCTACAAGGAGCTTCAGGTCTGGCAGAACAGAGGACTTCAACTCTTACCTTCCAGGTTCCAGACTGGAACCTTGGATTATCTGGAGAAGCTTTCTTTTAAGAATCTGACATCTAAAGGATCTCAGAGCTGGTTTTGGCCCAGACCAGCCAAGGTAGTGCCTGGTTTTGCTGGCTTGTGACCCTTCGTATGGATGCTATTGTGTGTACCCTGTGCAATTGCAATGTGTCTCTTTGTTTACATTACATAGGTACTGACTCCCCTGATAGGTGAGGTGTATTTAACCAGCGTATTGCAAAGATGTAGTGAGTTAGGCCCTTTGTCAGGGAGATCATGTTGACCTGAGGCCTGGCAGCTCAGATGCATGGGGAAAGGACTGAGGAGGTAAGCACTTGCACCCACTGGGCTTTGCTGAACTCTCAGCCATTCTTTGGAAAATTTGAGGAAAAAAAAAAAAAGAATCCTTGATGCCCTGCCCTGTCTCCCAGACTATCCTACTTTCATGTCACCTTGGTGTTTTGCCAGCCCTTGGCCATGTGTCCTTTATAATGCCTCTCAGATTGACTCTGTCAGATGTTTTCTCATGATTAGAGGGAGCAATGGGTTTGGGGAAGATCCCACCTTGGTAAGAGGCCTTCTTGTCACACCTTACCTGACACCCACCAGATTCACAGGTCACCTGGTTAAACTGTATCTGCCAAGTGTCCCCTCTGTCCAGTCATAGCTCCCTACTCACTCTGTTCGGGACACTAACCCCTAAGTCCATCCCCTAGGGATACTTCCTACGTGTCCTAAGCATCTACAGATACTTCCTGGAATTCTTCTGAAGACTATGTTTTCCTGATCTACTTATTAGCCAGCTGTCTATGTCACTGAGGAATCCTGCACAAATAATTACACTTTGAGTGAGGCCCCTCCTGGGTGCTGCCCTGGGTGCTGTCGCCTGGTGCTGGGAACCCCTCAGACACACCTCATATCTCCATCTTTTACCTGGTACCTTCTCGCCTTCTAGCATACACAGTACATAGCTGGCTTGACTCAGTCCTCAGGCTGGAATCACCTCTTCTCAGGGGAGCCCTGGTTCCTCTGGGTGGAGAATGATGTTGGAATCCTTGATTTGCCTTGGGTGCTCTCAGGAGTGGGGGGCAGAACTGGGTTTGTATGTAGCTGGCCCATCGTGTGTATGTGGGCTTATCTCTCTGTCCCTCTGTGCAGGTACGGTGGAGGCTGAGTCCCTCTGTGAGGTCTAAACTGTGGCTTAGAGCAGCCACCGAAGGCTGCCCTCTATGCTGAGGAGATCTGCTCTACATCTCTGGCCCTTCATGGGCAGAGCAGTTCCAGACTGTTCCCCAGACCCCAGAGACAAAGCCAGTGGCACATGGTGCTCATGGAACAGTTCCTTCTATCCTGTCCTTACGGCTTTCCCCAAGACCCACCCCCACACAGCGGGTCTGCCTCACATGTTCTAGTGAGTTAACTCTACTCATCACTGTCTACATCCCCTCCCTTGTCCCCTGACATCCTAGTTGGTTGGTTTTCTGTCTTTTCAATAGTTGGCAGACATTAAAGTTTATGTTTGTGTGCTGTATAGTTGTGAGTCTGATCAGCATGTGGAATTGAAACTCCTTGCACAGTGGGTGACACTCCCCAGCACCCCTTGGGCTGGTCTGTCCCCATATCCTGCCTTTCTAGATGTCACGTAAGTAGAAACTTGCACTCTGCAGCCTTTGGGGTCTGTGCTCTCACTTAGCCAAATGCGCTTTAGATCTGTCAGTGTCATTGCTGAATCAATATATTCCACACTGGGTGAGTACCTGGGAGCATCATTGCAGGATCACAGGCCTACAAGCCTCGGTCAGCTGTACGAGATGCTGCTGACCCTCATCCAGAGTAACTGTACCCTTTCATGTTCCCTCCAGCATGAATTCCTGTAACTTGGATTCCAGTGGAGCATTTGGTATTGTCAGATGTTCTTGGATTTTGGCTGTTATGATAGGTGTGTGGTGCTAGCTCACTGGGATTTAATTGGCTTTCCCAGGGACCTGTGACACTGAGCCTCTTGTGCTCATTTGCCATCAGTGTGTCTTTGTATGAAATAGTTTTAGTGCCTGTTCAGATCTTTTGCCCCCTTCTTCCTCTTACTTTTTAAATTAGATTTCTTTCTTTCTTTTTTTTTTTTTTTTTTTTTTTGAGACAGGGTCATGATATGTAGTCCAGACTGGCCTTGCACTCACTATGTAGCCCAGCCTGGTAATCCTCCTGCATCAGCCTCCTGAGTGTTAGATTACAGGGATGTGCTGCCAGACCTGGCTTAAACTGGATTTTCTTATTACTGGGTTTTAAGAGTTCTTGGACTATTCTAGGTACAAGACAGGTGGTTTGCAAATATTTTTTTCCCAGTCTGTGGCTGATCTCTTTGTTTTCTTGAAAGCTTCTATTGTAAATCAAAAGTTTTTTATATTTACAAAGTCCATTGGTCATGCTGTGTTGCATCTAAAAACTCAGTCCTAAACCCAAGTCACTGCATTTTCTTTCATATCTGCTTCTAAATATTTTGGTTTTTTATGTTTTATATTTACTCTATGGTCTTTTTGTGTGAGTTTTTATATAAGCTGTGAAGTATAAGTCAAGAGTAATCCTTTTGCTCATGGATATAGTATTAGTTTGGTTTTGTTACTATTACAAAAGCCTGGGTGCTAACAGAAGAGAGGGTGGTTGCTGAGCTCAGCATACTGAAGGCTGAAAGTCTCTGGCAAGGGCTCATGGTAGATGGTGCCACCGTGCTTAGGGTACAAGAGCAGTCACTTGAGTGAGAGATCACATGGGGAGACAGGAAGCCAGAGTGTGGGGAGGGGCCAGTCTTGCTACCTCCTACTAAGCCCCACCTCTGAAAGGTCTCAGCACTGCCACACTGAGAACCAAGCCTCCAACACATGGACCCTTGGGGAACAAACCACATTTATATCATAGAAGGTGTCCTATTGTTCCAGCATTATTTGTTAAAAAGACTGTTCCTTCTCCATTGAATTGTGTGTTAGCTTTTCCTCTCTGTGACCAAATACCTGAGACCTGAAATTTAAAAGAGGAGAGGTTTAATTTGGCTCATGGTTTCATAGGTTTAATTCAGGGTCGACTGGCTCCAAGGTAGAAACATCATGTTGGAAGGGTATGGGGGAATGAAGCTGCTCACTTCATGATGGCCAAGAAGCAGAGTCCAGGGAAAGTGTGCCAGTAAGAAATACACCCTCTAAAGATACATCCCAGGGACCCACCTCCTCCAACTGAATGTCCTAACAGCACATTCAATTATGAGTGTCTATGGATTAATTTACTGGTGAGTGCAGCCCCCCTGTGATCCAATCAACTCTCCAGGCATCTTTTAATGTAGTCAAGTTGACAAGATTAATATGAACAAGTTCACTCCTTGTCATTTTGACACTTAATCATATCTTTTTAAACCATACTTAGTCTCCAAATAAACACCATAACAAGTAATAATCCCACCTAATATGATACAGGTATCCTGCATATGACCAAAACTCCCTTTCTCAAAGTCTCAACAGTTCCAGTACTACTCAGAAGTCCAAAGACTCCTTTGAGATTCAAGGCAAACTCTTGCAAACTTTAGCTGTGAACCCCTGCAAGATTTGGAAAGCAAGTTATGTATTCCCAACACAACAAAGACACAGGATAAACATTCCTATTTCAAAAGGTAGAAATAGGGAGATAGAAAATAATGAGACCAAAGCAAGACAGAAACCCAGCAGGGCAGACATTAAGTCTTGTAGCTCCATGTCTGGCATATTCAGGGCACATGGTGGTGAGATGTGATTCCAGAGGGCTTGGGCAGCTCTACCCCTATGGCCTTGCCAATTGCAGCCCACATGACCTCTCCTGGTCTGACTGTGCTCACCGCCTGTGGCTTTTCTTGGCAGTTGTCTCATGTTTCTGCCATCTCTGACTTCCTGGATATTCTACTGCACCTTTGGTTTCATTCCCACAGCTTCAAGCATCCCCCTCTCTGGGGCACATTCCCAGGCCTTCCTTCAAAATCTGGGCAGAAGCCTCCCTGACTCTACAACTCTTGCATTCAGTGTAACACTCTCACAATCCAGTCACCTCTCCAGGCATCTCTTAATCCCGTCAAATTGCCAATTAAGATTAGTTGGCACAATTGTCTTTGCACTTTTGTCAGAATGAATTTACCAGCGATCCATCTAAAATGGCAACTGCGGAACTGGTAACAACCCCTACTCCTAATTCCCTACCTGCAGAAGAGGAGAAAACAGAATCTGATCGGGGGTTCCTAACTCAGAACAGTATATTAAACATCCTCTTCAGAATAGATGGGCACTCTAGTTTTTTAAAAATAATAAAAATAAAATGTGGCAAGCAAGCCTTTGATTGAAAGTTTGAGACTGTTGAAGACTTTTGGGTTCTACACAACCATATCCAGTTGTCTAGTAATTTAATGCCTGGCTGTGACTACTCTCTTTTTAAGAATGGTATTGAGCCCATGTGGGAAGATGAGAAAAACAAACAAGGAGGACAATGGCCAATCACACTGAACAGACAGCAGAGACCTCAATCACTTTTGACTAGAGACACTACTGGCCCTTATTGGAGAATCATTTGATTACTACAGCAATGATGCATGTGGAACTCTTGTTAGTGTTAGAGCTAAAGGTGATAAGATAGCAATATGGACAACTGAATGTGAAAACGGAGGCTTTTCAACATATAGGGAGAATACACAAGGAAAGCTTAGGACTTCCGCCAAAGATAGTGATTGGTTACAGTCCCATGCTGACACAGCTA
>PVJO010002885.1:0-109591 GCA_004026905.1 Hystrix cristata | reverse complement strand
AAGCAAGAGTGAACTGCATTTAAATTTGATTCCATTTAAACATTACCAAGGGGCTGGGGATTTAGCTCAGTGATTAGAGCGCTTGCCTTACAAGCACAAGGGCCTGAGTTCGATCCCTGGCACCACAAAAAAAAAAAAAAAAAAAAAAATTACCAAGCTATGAGGGAAACCTCATTTACCTTTACCTTGTGCGCGCGCACGCGTGTGTGTGGGTGTACAATTTTTGCTGGAGTATTCACTATCCCAGTCAAAGAATTACAGTACACATCATCCCCAGAATCCATAAATGTGTTCCTTGTCCACTCTGTAGTAGTTTATCATTACAAACATGTTTTACCCATTCATAATATTTAGAAAAGAGCTTATATTTCTGTACCTTAATAGGAAAAAATTGTTATGTTTCATTGTATGCAGAAGCATATTTTGCTGGTTTGAAAGAGTGTATACTGTTTTCTAGCAATTTTCTTTGTTTCTTTTTACACCATTGTCTTTGCTGTACTCCTGCTGATGGCCACTAGATTTTGTTTCCCTACTTGGTAATATTAGTGATTTTGATTTCAGTTTTTTATTTGTTTTGCTTTTGTTTTTTTCCTCATGTAATACTGGTAAAGAATCCAGGAATATGACACAAAGGTGGAATAAACGTTAATTTTGTGCATTCTTTGGTAATTATTTTTGTTTCTTAAAACTACAAAGCTTTGCTACAAATTTGTGCATTTCATTCAGATCAGTGGTCTAAGTTTGTATGATTTCCTAAACACAACTGTGGATTATAAAAAAGATAACATCATAATTACATTCCTAACTAGAATTTGTATGTCTGTTGTATCTTTATGGAGTATTTTAATACTTCGTATTACTTAGATTATTTTGCTTTGGTTAAAAATGGCTCAAGTAGAAAAGTGGTCCCATTCATATTAAGACAGTGTCCCAAACTGTAAATAAAATGTGTATAGTGAATTGTCTTTAAAAAAAAAAAAAGAATGAATTCACTGTATTTGTGTAAGTCTGTCTCTGGGCTCTCTATTTTGTACCATTGATTTATGTGGCTGTCTTGTCACTAGTACCACTGTGTCTTGATTACTGTACTTTGCTCATTTTAAATTATTTTGGCTACACTGTTTCTTTTGCCTTTCCATATGCATCTTAGAATCAGCTTGTCAGTAACTACAGAAAAGTTTGCCAAATATTTTGATTGATTTGTTGACTCTGTGGGTCTAACTGGGGAGAATTTGCTCTTCAAATCCATGAACATGATGTATCTTTCCATATGTTTAGGTCATCTTTGGTTTCGTTCATCACTGTTTTGTAGATTTCCACAGACAGATAATGTTTATATTCTGTTAGATTTATATCTATGCCTTTTGGGGTTGCCATTTTCTTTTCTTTCCTTCTTTTCTCTTTCCCTTCCTTCCTCTTCTCTTCCTTTTCCCTCCTCTTGTGCTACTAGGGCTTCTTATACAGTGTTAAGCAGGAGCAATAAGAGAGATAGATGTTCTGGCCTTGGTGGGAGTGTTCAAACTCTCATCTTTAGTCTTGACCATAGATGTATTTTGGGAAGGTGGGCAGGTGGTGCTGGGAATCAAAGTCAGGGCCTTGCAATTGCTAGGCAAGCACTCTACCACTTGAGCTAAATCCCCAACCCCTGACCATGAGTTTTTCATAGATGCATGTTGTAAACTAATGAAGCTTCTTCTATTGTTAATACGCCAAAAGTTATTTAAAAATCACAGATTAACACATTCCTTCTGGCTTGAACCACCAGTGATACATGCATAACTGTTCCATTGGGCAGCACAGGACAGTCCCATTGGGTGATACAAACTGCCCAATGGGACAGTCATGCATGTATGACCCCATCACGAATGTATTAATGTTCAGTTTTGTCTTGTACGTTTTTGTCTATTATCATAGTTTCTCTTAGGTAGTGTGTTAGCATGGTGAATCACAGGGGTTGATCTTTGAATGCAGGACCAACCTTGGACTTGGAAAATGAAATTGGTTGTGATATGTTTTCTTTATTTCTTCTTGCAATGGTTTTTATTTGCCAATATTTCATTTCATTTCAGTTGTCAGATGCATGGTCTGAGAGAGACTTGTAATATTCTTTTCAGTGGCTGTGGACTAGTAGCGATGTCCCCTTGTTCCTGTGTGATGGCTGTCTTCTCTTGTTCTTGGTCAGGCTGAGGGCAATCAGTTGTACAGATCTTGCCAAAGAAACAACTTGTGGTTATGTTGTCTTTTCTCTGTTTTGTTTTGTTTTCCTGTTCTCAATTTCACTGGTTTCTACTCTTATTCCTTTCAAAAGCTTCTCTCCTGCTGCTTGCTTTGGAGGTAATTGCTTTCTTTGTTGGTTTCCTAAAGTAGACTTATAGATTTGAGATCTTTTCTAAATGAGCACCTTAGTGTAAGTTTTCTGTTAAGTGCTCCTTAAACAGTGGCCTACAATTTTTAGTATGTGATTTCATTTTCATTCAGTTGAAAATATTTTGCAGTTTCTCTTGTACCTCCCCCCTTTTTAAATCCATGGGTTATTTAGGAAGATATGGCTTAATTTCTAATTTGTGTACATTTCCAGGTAACTTTCTGTTACTGGTTTCTATTACTTAATTCTAGAAATCCAGGGAACATTTTTTAGATTTCAGACCCTTATCATATATTAGCATTTGATTCATGGCTTAAAATGTGGTATGTCTCAGTAAATGTCCCATATGTACTTGAGGATTATGTAGATTTTGCTCTTGGGTAGAGTGTTCCATGAATGTCACAGAGCTGTGTCTTGCCCTTTCACTCCATGTGATGATCTGTCAGTGTCCAGTCATGTTGTCAGGTCTGCTGTGACCATGTTGACTTCCAGTCTCCTTGACTTTTACATAACCCATGTCTGTCCCACTTGTGCAACATGTGGAAGTAGATACAACACACACTTGTACAGTGTGTCTTCTCTGGGCTAGATTTTCCATGTCCCTCAGAGCTTTGAGAAAGTACTCAAACTCTTTAGGGTGTAGCTCGAATGCCAACACCCCCCTCCCCAGCCAAGCCCCCTGCTGACCATGGGATTCTTCCTACTCTCACTCCCTGTGCTTGTCTTTCCTCCAGGTGTGGCATTCCTGGTGGCTTTCCATCAGAACAAGCAGCTGATTGGTGAACGGGGCCTGCTGCCCTGCAAGGCATACCTGAAGAGTATCCAGCAGTATTTCCATGGCAGAATCAGCTGGGATGCCTGGAGCTATGCTCCAACCATCCTCTGGCTGCTGGACTGGTCAGACATGAACTTCAACCTGGACCTCCTTGCTCTTCTTGGATTGGGCATCTCCTCCTTCATTTTGATAACTGGCTGTGCCAACATGATCCTCATGGCCACCCTGTGGGTTCTCTACCTGTCTCTGGTCAGCGTGGGGCAAGTCTGGTATGTAGAACTGGGGCCACGGTGGTCTGGCTATCCCTCAACTCAATGTGGGTGCTGATCTCTGCGGGACACCACAGGGACTCCAGCAGCTGGGAGGCTGAACTAACCTCCTTCTGAAATTAACTCAGAGGAAATTCATCATGTCTTCAGGCCATGATAGAGGCTGCTGGCTGCACTCAGCCAAATGAGAGTAGCCTTCTCCTTGGGGAGTAACATACTGCTCTACTTGGAGAGGCGTATCTCCACCTGGGGTCACATTGCCACTGCTTGAGCTGTGGCAGATGAAGAGATGGAGACAGAAGTCACAGGTGGGCTGCCAGGAGACAGAGGGAGGGGCTGATTCTGAGATGTACCTTTCTGCTCCTGCCCCCTTTCCTTCTTGGAAGGACCATACAGCCTGCCAGTACTAGGCACCTTGTTGGGGTCACAGATGGGACCTGGCCCTAACCATGGCCTTTGGGTTATAGAGTTCAAGGGGCCAGCAAAGTAGGAGAATTCTGTGTAATACAGGTGGGAGTATTGGGGAAGCATGTGCACATGGGGTCAGTATGCTATAGATATGTAGAAAGTGGACGTGGGATATCTGTGTGGATGTGTAGAGGTGGTCATGGTAGTTGGTACCCAAGTAGATATGTATGAAGTAGACATGGGGTCAGTGTTCCTGTAGATGTGTGGGATGTGTGTCAGTGTCTCCCAGACACATAGAAGGCAGATGTGGAACCAGTGTCCGTATGGGCTTGTGGGAGATGGGTGTGTTAGTTGGTACCCAGGTAGACATGTACAAAGTACATGTGGGGTCAGTGTCTCTGCAGACATGTGTGAAGTGGATGTGAGGCATCTGTGTAGTGATGTAGTATGTGAAGAACTCGTGTGGTTCCTCCAGATAGTCAGTTCAGGAAAAAATGGGCCAGTTGAGGTGGCCTGACTGTCTGCAAAGCTGGCCTTGGGCACAGAAGTTCATAGAAGAGGCCCATGGACATGACACCGCCTCTGATCCCAGGCAGCTGGGGGTAGGCTCTTGGAGCTGACTTCCACTGGCCCTAACTCTGTCATCCTGATGGCACCCAGAGCCTGTGTAGCTCTGGCCTCTCCTCTCAGCACAGACATTTCTGGCCTTTGTACTTTTGCAGTGGCTGAGACATGGGCTTCCATGCTGGTGAAATGATGGTTTGTGCCAAGAACGGGGTGGTGTACCAGGCCTGGATGAGGCCAATCATAAACATCCATTCGGTTACAGGATTGAAGGAGGCTGCACCTCATACCCAGGCAGCACCCCATGTTGTTTGCCAAAGAGCAGGCTCGGTGTCCTTGTTATTGGGTGGTTTCTTTAGCAATTACTCTCCAATCAAAAGTATGCCAGGTTCTTCTTGCCTCGAACAAAAAATTGGACGAGACAAGCCAGAAATGGTGTCCAATGTTTATTTGGAAAGTGTAGGGTAAATGTGTATGGAATAAACCAGCTCTGTAGAGCAAATTTGGGCCGAACAAAAAGAAAAAGAGGGTAAAAGCAAAAATGAAAGTACACACCATGTCTGAGAAATGCTATGTGGGCAGCCATGCAAACTCACACCTGATAGCAGCTTTCCATGATAGCTGATCGTTTTCATGTTATCCACATCTTGTGAGAGCACTCGAGAAGTTCTACATACAGGGGTCCTCACATTGCCCTGGGATCTTGTGATTGACAGGTCTTACTCACTTCCTCAGCCAACTTTGCCACATCCTATCACCTAAAATGTCCTGGCACCCTACATCCTCTCCGCTGCCCACTTGGGGCCTGTGTGTCAGTGTGTCACTGTCACACTGTAGATCTTTGAAGGAGCATGGGGATCTCGTGTATGTCTGGCTGTGGCAGAAGCCATACGGAATGGAATCATGCTGTATGTTCCAGGAAGAGCTGAGGGACTTGGTATAGCCTGTACCCCAGCCACAGCACGTCTGTCTGAGACTGCTTGTGGGTCATGGAGCAGCCAGGAATGTGTCATTATGGAGTGTACACTGTGACACTCAGCTGCACATGGAAACTGCTGTGTCCAAGGAAGCAGTTAAGTTGTCCCATTGCATTTTGGTGTAAATGGGGAGGGTGGGAGAAGTTCTCACAGGGCTCACTGGCTGACACATGGGCAGGTGGCCACCCTAAGCGGACATTGTGCCAAGCGCTGTGAGTTGAGAGGAACTTGCTGCATTCTTTCTTTCTCCAAATGGGGCTCAGGGCTGCTGCCCCTTTGGTGACCGACCTTTCTCATCTCCAGGGCAGGGGTCACTGATGTCCTGATAAGGATTCTGGCTGTATTTTCTCTGTGACACTGCTGTTTCTGAGGCATATTATGATTTTAATCCAGACCAGAGGAGGGAGACCTTCCAGGGCTGTTGCCCCGCCATGGCAGCAGAAGGTACCTTCAAAGATCAGAAGCCCCAGTGGGGGCACACAGCAGTGACAATCTGTCCTAAGATGTGTCTTGGGCACATAGTGCTGCTCCTCTCAATCAGAAGAAGCTCAGTGACTCTGTTTTGCTTTAAAAGGTACTTTTCAGTCAAATCTATAGTATGTTGATCCAGAGAGCTTAATGCCATGTTGGAGTGTTTAGAAACCATCTTGCGGACTTGTCTTGTATCTTTCCCACATGCAGACTCTGATTCTCATAAGTGGCAGCTTTTGGGTTGTTAAACACTGGGGGAAAGAGTGACATGGAAAAAGTGCTAAGACAGTGAGGACTTGTTAGCTAGGAAATGGGCTTTCTCCTCAATACCCAAAATTGAAGTTAGACAGTCTGTTCCTTCCTGCCACATTTACTCTGTAGAGGAAAAGACATGTACTTGGGCCAGGTGTTTACATCACATGCCGCTGATGGCACCTCACAGGTGCATCGGGTTCCTCTAGGGCTTAGAGGCTGGTAGAGGGGAGACATCATGAAGGTGACTTCCCCTTTCCCTCCAAGCTTCCTGGCCATAAGAAGAGGGGCATTGTACATTTTCACAGTGGCAAGGGAGTTCTGTCCCCTCCAGAGAAAAGGATCTGCATGTTATGAAGAATTCTGCAGGGGTATTTGTCTTTGGTGCCAGTTTATTTATTCAGTCATTGGTCATATCAGTGTGGACTGATACATATTTACTTTGGTACTTTGGGTATCTGGTCTAGGGGTTTAAATTTTTAGGATAAGCAGCATTTGAGACAGGTAGAGCCAAAGTTTAGTAACTACTATTGCATAACATTTTAAGTGATTTTAAGCCTGGTATGGTGGTGCATGCCTGTAATCTCAGCATTTTGGGAGGCTGAGGCAGGAAGATTGCAAGTTTGAGCCCAGTCTGGGCAACTTAGAAAGACTCTGTCTCAAAAAAAAAAAAAAAAAAAGAGTTGGGGATATAGCTCAGTCCAAAGGGCCCAGGTACAAATGCCAGTATAATAAATAATTAAATTTTTTTTTATTTTTTAAAAATCTCTTTTATTATCCTTTTGAATAATTTGGCTATGTGGCTTTTGAATTCCTACTCCACAATACCCCATGGATCATCTTTGGGGGAGCTGGGAATTTTTGGAGACATTTTATTGCCTCATTTTTTTCAGATTTCTATTTTTTTTAATTTATCAAGAACATGTATTGGTACATTGTATACATAGTGATCACATTCATCATAGTTAATTTGTACCTGTACATAAAAATAAATTTTTAAAATTTATTTATTTATTTATTTATTTTGGTGCTGGGGATCGAACTCAGGGCCTTGTGTTTGTGAGGCAGACACTCTGACCACTGAGCTAAATCCCCAGCCCCGATAAAAATAAATTTTAAAGAAAAATTCTTCTTTGGAATCAGCCTCCCTAAAACAGTGTACCTTCACAGTGTGTTGGGAGCCTAATTGTATAAATTCTGCTCTGGTTTTTATTTTTATTTTTTTTTACTGTTTTTTTTGAAATTAATTTTATTGGCACATTTTAGAAATTCATAATGATCACATTCATCACGGGGATTTTGTACTGTACATGATGTATCTTGTTTTTTTCCCCTTTCCCTCAGCTCCCTTCATTCCCTCTTCCCCTCTTTATTTATGACAGTTTTATTTCCATTTTTTCTATCTTTTCTCTTTATCTCTTCTTATCCTTTTCCCTTCTTTCCTTTCCTCCTTCTCCTTCTGAAGTTCCCCTTCCCCTTTGAGTATTTTCTTCTTATTTCATGATATTTATTATATGTTTTGGTCCCTTTTTACACTTTTGGTTTCTCATACCAGAGAAATGATGCAATTTACTCATGTGTGTCCAATTTATTTCATTTAAGAGTATGTTCTCAAGGTGCATCCATTTACCTAGAAATGTCTCAAGTTTATCTTTTTATGGCTGAGTAGTACTCTATTGTATAAAAACACCAGATGTGAATTTTTTGTGTGCGTGTGCTCTGGTTTTTATACAGGCATTGACTTTTCCAAAAAGTTGGGTTTCTGGTTCTTTTATCTGTACTTTGCTTTGGCACCAACCCAACAAGGGGTTTTTTTTTGGTCACTGTTGAGTATGGTGCTCACCATCCCTTTCTCCTCCACCTCCTGACTCCCGTAAGGAAGAAGAGGTCTCTGAAATTCAGGTCGTGCCAGTATCTCGGGGCTCCCTCTCTGCCTTGGCACTCTCTTTCAGGCTGGGCAGTCCAGCTGCTCTTATAAGGGGGAGGCAGAGCAGTGAGCATCCTCCATGTGATGTTTGGGGTTGCCTTCTGAATCTGAGCACCCGGAGGAGCTGGCCGTATCCCTGAGCCTGAGACATCTGACTCCTGTCTGTGAGGCAGCTCTATCTCAGGACAGCCAGGAGTCTATGAGGCTCACTCCAGGTCCCTGATAACTGATGTCCATAGCTTATCCCGAAGCACTCATAGGTCCTCAAAATGCCAGCTGCCCCCTCCTGTGCGTGGCCAACACTGGTCTGTTGGGATCCTGTTTCCTTTTCAACAAAAATGGGCTTACAATGCACATGCTGTTTTATTCCGTGTATATTTGACTTAATTCTTAAATAATTTTATTATATAATCTTTTATAACAATATGTGAAATAACTAAAACTTTTTTTACTTCTTATCAAATCAGTAATGTCTTTGTGATAAGCAGGTGTAGACCAGCATCTCTCAGGCTGTCCCCCTTAGAAAGCAATAGTTTGAGTGATTCCATTGTGAGTGTGAGTGCCGGGAGAAAACGACTCTGTACCTTGTTTATAAAGGTAAACAGACACTGTATCCTAGCACAGCCATAAGGCACAAACTGATATGTAACTTATTTGTGCCAATGAAAATTAGCTTTCTGAATCCAACCTGGAGCACGTGGATGCATGGGCATGTAAGATCATATGAAAAACACAACACATGAGTTTATCCACCACACCAGATGTAACCCCCTCACCTGAAATACCTAAAAATAGGGCACCTCAGACTGCAGATGGGGCACAACACTGACCCTATCACCTGACCACTTGCTTATAAGCCTTCCTTAGGAAAATTGCCTTGGCAAAACCTTTACATTTGTTCCTCGAGGAACCACTGGTTTCTCCAGCCCACGGTACACAGCTACTTCAAGTAACACTGAAACTGCCCAGGGCCCACTCTGCCTGCCAGCTCTGTGCCTTGGGTTGTTGTCCTCTTATTGGCCACCTGCAGGTGCTCTTGCTTCTGTGGCTCTCTGCCTTTGCTCTCAGTGCAACCTTTTAAAATCCTGTGGCCTCTCTGAACCTTTTCTTAGTTTTCTATAACTTGTATATCATTGTGTGAAGGATAATGTGTGAATTGGGTGACATTAGATATTAGTAGTTAAGATTGGAATGGAGTAAAAGAACTGTGATTGCCACGGTCGTGGTCACTGAGTGAACCCAAGAGTACCTGCTGCATTGCAGCCAATGAAATCACTATATCTTGTGAACTTATTGTTAGTCAATAAATTCTGAATTGTGGAAAGATTAAAATGTGTCTGGTCTGTGTCAGTGGCACAGCTTAGTCATGGCATCTTCCTGTGTCACCAGGTGCTGTCATAGCAGCTCTTGATACAAAGTGGGTGGTAGAGACAGGTATGAGTTGCAGGAGCCATTACACTGAGAAGCAGGCGTGGCCAGCCTCTGTGTTTTCTCTAACAGTCATGACCTTCCCTTCAGTGACTCCTACCTGGCCACCTTTGCTTTCGGCACTCAGGGTGTATAGAGGTAATGATGTTCAGTGTGTTTACTGCATTGACCAATCCTCACTACCAGTCCCCAGCGTCAGTCCCCACTAGCGGACCTTTCGGTGTGGTTTCTGGCTCCTCACTAGAAATGATGCTTCTGTCATCAGCTTGGTGGTTCCTGTGTGTTTTGTGAGTTGCAGTCTGCAGCGTGGCCCATCACATCCCCAGCTGCAGTGTGGTCATGTGGGGAGCATTGCCAGGCAGCTATTGGGGACCCTCCCATGCTGCCACTTTCTGCTCCCTCAATACAGGGATGCCTCGTGAGGTGTCACTTGGGTGGAGTATAGCCAGCTAAGCAGACGCCAGCTCAGCGCAGAACGGGAGATCAGCTAGGAGCCAAGTTAGTGGCCGTGGAGACAAGGACCGTGTGGGACCTTTTTGGGGGGAGGGCAGGAGGAGGGACTAGGGCTTGAACCCAGAACCTTCATACCGAGCTACATCCCCAGCCCTTCTGTGTTTTAGTCTGAGACCAGGTCTCACTAAGTTGTCCAGGCTGGACTCCCAGTTGGGGTCTCCTGTCTCTGCTTCCCAGTGTGCTGGGATTATAGGTGCGTGCCGCCATGCCTCATTGGCCTGAAACTTCTTTAATGGACAACACAATAGTTCAAGCCCCAGAATCCGTTCCAGGAGAGTCAAATTCTAGCTACCAAAAAATAATAAAAGCTATCAAAGTCAGGAAGACTTTTCAGTTTTTCATGTAATAACCTAAAACAACCTAATATCTGGGCAGAAAAAAAAAACTAGCAGGCAGCCTTTAAATTCAAGATTCGAAACAGGTAATGTCACAAAAGAACCATTTTTAGACACCCTCAGCAAACCTGAAGGCAGGAAGATCTTGGGCACACCTGCATGGACACTTGTGTTTGGGCATCTTGTGTTTCTTCCACTCTGATGTGATAAAAATAGAAACTTCCATTCTTTGTTTTTTTGTTTTTTTGTTTTTCCCATTCTTTGTTTTAAGCATCAGCCACCTTCCCTTTGCTCAGCAAGGTCATCTGCTGAAAGACTTCTTCAGGTAAGTCTCGTATGGCATTAGCCCTGTGTTCACTGGCCAAAAGATTCTTCTTACAAATAGAAGCATGTTCAGAAGCAAAGAGTAGCATGCAGCCGGGGACATACTGTTTGCTTCCAGCTTTTCTTTTTTGGAATAAAAAGGAAATCTCAGATATTGTGTTACTTTACACATAAGTAGTATGTGTCTGTACTGGGCAAGGGATGAATAAAATATAGGAACTGCCAGGACATCAGCACATGTGAAGGAATTACAGAAAGGACTATCTGCCGAGTGCAGTGGCACACACGTGTTATCCCAGGACTCTGAGAGGCTGAGGCAGGAGGAGTGCAAGTTCAAGCCCAGCCTGGGCAACTTAGCGACATAGTGAGGCCCTATCTCAAAATAAAAAATAAAAAAGGGCTAGAGATGTAGTTCAGTGTGAAGGCCTAGGTTCAGTCTCCACAATGGCAACAACAGAATTGTCTGACATTCAGTCCCACTCACCTCTCCCTCGAGTTCAGAATGTCTGCCCCTGTCACAGCCCAGGGTATTTTGTATCCTAACTTTCCATGGTGGGAAGTGTACTTGAGAGCAGGGGAGTCGGATCCCCTGGCCCACAGTGGCCCTGCATAGGAGAACCTGCCCTCCTAATCCTGATGCCTGAGGGCGTGGAGGCAGGTCTCAGCCTTGCCTACCACTGATAAGTATTTCATTAAGCAGCAATGTTCCCTTCATATCTTTCTTGAGGGGTAATTCATATAGCATAAAATTTAACCTTTTAAAGTGTACACATCCATGGTTTTATACAGTATTAGTTCTTTCTAGAGCCAATGGTTTGCAAGAGAGCAGATTTAATACAGGACATTTACAAATTACAACATTCACACACAAACCAAATGCAGAAAGAGTGCAGAACATCTGTGTACTGGAGACCCAAAAGATCCAATCAAGAGCTGGGACCCCAAGGCAATGTCCCATGTATATCCATGTCGGCACTAAAAGACAGAAGAAATCTTTACTGGAAACAGGATAAGATGCCTGCAGCGGAGATGAAGACCAGAGCTCCCCTAAAGCAAACAGCAGCCATCCTTGACAATAGCAACTCCCCATGCTCCTTCTGTGACAAGAATAGCCAAGTCCCTTCTGGAGAACCAGCCACAACAGAGCTTCTCCTGGGAAACAGCGGAAAACTATCTTCTGCTCCCATTCTCCTTTATGTTGTGTCAGCAACAATCCTCAGGTGGATCTTCTATGCCCAGAACCACACCAACTCAGTCCAGCTGGGCGTTCCTGCGCAAGCTGACCATATTAGTACAGCACGTATACATTCAAGTCCTGAAACTGACACCATTGTCTAAAACATCCTTATTACCCCAAAAGAAACCTGTATCTGGCACTGCCCCCCACAACCCCTGGCAGCCACTGTCCATGTCTATCTGTGGGTTTGCTGTCCGGACGCTTCACATCAGCAAAATCTCACATGTGTGGCCTCTGCCTCTGACTTTTTGCCAGGCATCTTGTAGCAGCATGTCATTCCTGTTGCAGTGGTGTGGCCGGTGCAGTATTTGTTCCAGAAGCCAAGGGATGATACGGGGATGGACTTGTTCATTATTTGGGTCCCACACATGTGCTGGCTGCTTGCTGGGTCTTCAGTCTCCAAGAGTGAGAAGAGAATCACTGCATAGAGGTGCATGGTGTGACACTTCCTTGTCCTACCATGATTCCACAGTGAAGACACAGGCCCTTCTCCAATGATTAGCAGTGGAGATAGAGCCCACCAGATGTATTCCACGTTAGTTCCTTTCCCAGTGAGCTATGTTTGAAGTAATGGATGTCCTTTAAACTTTCATGTTCCAGAAAATAACATTTCCTGCCGTGGCTGAGGTCATTTTTTTCTGCAGAAATACCAGGTGTGGTGTCTGCTCATCCCACAGCTACTTTGACCACCTGTGGGCCCAGCCCTGTCCAGCTCAGTGAGGTGGGGCTCTACCATCAGCACCTGGCAGGCAGGTCCTTGCAGCTGCGCCTAATCGCTCATTGTTCTGCGCTCAAAAGGTGGTCTTTGCTTAGAGGGGAAACCTGATTGTTTAACTTACAAGTTTCTGGTCGAAGCAAGCCAACATTTTAATACAGTTTTCTTCTTTTCTTTTTCAGGTATTCTTTTGGTAAGTGAAAATCATTTAGGAAAAACTCTGCAGGAATTTACATTATATATTGGGGTATGTATCTACACATTTTTTCCTGGCTTTCCTTGTTGCTTTAGTGCCCACCCTTGGATTTCCAGGTGTGCTGAGCAGTGCTGGTACATGTTTGTTGACTGACCTAACACATAGGTCCTAGCCGGCAGGCTAATGAGGTGGGAGAACTTGTGTGTTCTGGGGTCAGATGCTTAGACACCTTGCCAACTCCCCTGTACAATGATGGGGACACTCTGGGGCAAGGACTGCCCTTCCCTGGCTCAAGCTGCATGAACACAGCAAGTGGAGGAGGATGGTACTAATGCCAGTTTGGATGTGGTTGAGGGGTGGTTTGGGGTCTTTTCCCAGCCCACACTGAGTGGGAGCCACTAGGGGACAGAGGGCAGAGAGGGCAGCCGCCTGTGGTCAGGGCAGGTGAGGACTGTGAGTGTTCTTCCTGTGGGACTTGTGGTGGTATAGTCAGATCACCCCATTGCAGGAGCTGTGGGCAGAGGCCCCAGATCCCAGTCTTCTGGGGAGAGCAGAGAGGAGGTTTTCATTTGGCGTATTTTGATTCTGTGGCGCAAGGGCCCCTTGTCCAGTGTCTTGAGCTCACTTCAGCCTCCGCATACTGTGCTGCATCAGGAGATGCGCTATCTGGCAGGGGCCTGCCTGTCCCACTGGTCTCGGGCTTGGAACCTGGGCATCAAAGGCCACCTTCCTTTTGCTTTACCCCTTAAATGCTGATGCTGATTACATTCCAGTGGTGTTACAAAAGTGGATCTGCTCACAGACATGAAGATCATCTATTAAAGGAGGAAGGATATAAACATTTTCCTGAATTTTTGCTGGGTATGTTGTTAAACACCTATAATCCCAGCACTCTGGGAGGCTGAGGCAGGCGGATCACAAATTCAAGCCCAATCTGAGCAATTTAGACCCTATTGAGAAAGAAAGAAAAAACAAGACTGGGGATGTACCTCAGTGTGAAGGCCCTGGATTCAATCCCCAGTATTGAAAAGATTTTTCTTTTCCCTGACTTTCAGTCACCTGAGAAGGCAGGTAACTGTGTGAAGTAGAAGCGGTCGGGCTGCCGTGGGCCACTGATGCTTGAGAGTGACTGTGCCTGCCCCCAAGGCCAAGCTCATCATGGATGTGGCAGCTCCAGATGTTCACATCTGCTCCTTGTTATTTGATACAAAATTCTCCGCAGAATCCTGCATTCTCCAGTACTGTACTTAGATTAACAAATCTTCTTTCCTTTGTAAAATTCACTTATTTCTTTTATTTATCTGAAATCTCAGCAGTTTGATTTTTTTCCACAGCTGTTATGAAGAACGGAATCTTGAGGCTTTGCCTCATTATTGAGGTGGAGATTTCTGCTACTTGGTGCAGAGAATTCTGGGTAGTTACTAAACAAAGTTTGCAAAACAAATCAGGCACAGTCTGTTGGCACCATTAGGCTGTGAGCATGCAGATGGAACAGACACAACTCACATAGGCCCCAGCGCCAGTGCTCCACACCTTTTCCTCAAGCCTCTGAGTGCTAGTGGCTGTCCCTGCCTCAGGATCTAGAGGACCAAGAGCTGCAGGGGAGTAAGAGTGGGGTGCTGGGCCTTGCACCCAGGATTTCAGGCATGAAATGCTCTTACTGAGCTACAGTGCCTCTGCTGAAACAGGAGTTTTCACACAGGGAAAACATCTGGTGCAGTGTACTCCTGAGGGGCAGGACCACCCATTCTGTCCCTCTCATGCTGTCTTTCTTGTTCTGTCCCTCCCATATATGCTCAGGCTTAGCCAAGCCGTGGGCCTCATGGGACTCTGCTGGCTGCTTACGCTCTGGAGCTTGCCAGTAGGAACCAGGAGTGGGACTATCACAGGTCTCTACTCCAGAAGGGCTCTGCCCTGCTGTTGCTGCTGTCAGTGTTGTCCCATGTCCACCACACATTGTCACTGCTCCTCTGGTGGTAGGTGATGAATTTGGGGACTCAAGTAAAATCTCAGCTCATGATCACATTTCCCCAAGTACCTCTGAGGAAGGGGAGTTTCGTGCTGTCCTGTACAATGCTCACAGTTCACTCTCACCAACATGTGGTGCAGAGACTCTGGAAGCTGTGGTATCCCCACAGCTCTTCCACCTTCACAGAACAAGGCCCAGTTATGGAGGAAGGAGGAGACTGAGTGTTCAGGACTGAGACCTTTCCAGAAGCTTCTCTCCTCAGCCTTGTTGGAGTTGCCTATAGGAGCTAAAGTTTTCACAGTGAGCATCTCGTCTCATCCTAGCTGTATTTATTTTTTGATGTTTGTCTTAATGATAGTTAGTGTATCTTCCTTTTGCAAAGTGGCTTTGAGGAGCCAGAGCAGCTTCATGGAACTACCTGCAGCTGAGATGGGGTTGGGGAGACTTTCTCAGGGTTTGAGATGAACCACACTTCCAGACCCTCATGCCCTATGAGGCAGCCGCTGCCCACATGCATTTTCAAAATCAGTAAAAATTGAAGACAGTGAGACTTCTACCCCTCATTGTACCAGTTGCCCTTGGAATCTCCAGTTGCTCTGCAGCTCACTGATCCTAGCCCTTCTTGAAGTGCAGTGGCCAGGGACACTCGAGAGAGTCCCTCCTTGCACAGGGTTGCAGGCATCACTGGTCTCATAGGGCACAAGGTGAGCCAACCCACTGAGGTAGACACGGGCATGGGCACTTCAGCACTTCCTGCACATGCACCCTGCACTTGGTGAGTGAGTTCTGGCCCAGGAGCCTAGACAGCAGTATCTGTTACTAATGCCTTCCTTTGTCACAGGAGGACCACATTTCCTCAGAAAGCTTAAGTTTCTACTTTTTACTGTCCTTGGGTCCCCTTCAAGTGTCACAGTATCATCTGCCACTGTCCCCACTCTGCATACTGAGTCCCACTCTCCCGTTTGTAGACAGCTGTGATGCCAGGTGAGCTGAAGGTGTGTGAGTGGGGCTATTGTCCAGGATGCAGCCCCCCAAAGTCTGCCGTGCCCTGCCCTATCTCCACCAAGACCTTACGTGTGAGAGTTGGGAAGCCACTGCTGTGCTTGGTGACATGTACAGGATGCATCTACTCAGCACCCAAGTACTGCTAACTGCTACCTGCCCCTGAAGAGATAAGCTTCCTGATGCTCTTGAGCTCAGCTTGGCATCCTTCAGAGCTCCTATTGTCCTTGCAGGTGATGATACGAGGTCCCACAGGGACACACAGAGGGGCTTCTAGCCTCCAGGAAGAGGGCTAAGTGCCCCACCACCATATGTACCATCTTCAGCATGGCTGCTATCCACAAGCACAGCCACTGTTCCCATTACAGCCACCTTCCCCTGAGCCTAGCCTCCGTCCTCTGAGCCTGGCCACCATCCTCCAGCTTGGCCACTATCTCCCAACATGGTCACTGTTCCCAATTGTGGCCACTGTCCTCTGAGCATAGCCACTGTCCCCAAGCCTGACCAGTGTCCTCTGAGTATGACCACTGTCTGCCGGCATCATCACTGCCCCCAATACTGGCCACTGTCCCTCAGCATTGTCACTTTCCCCAAGGCCAGCCACTGTCTTCTGAGCATGGCCAGTGTTCCCTAGCGTGGCCACTGTCCCCAGGAATAGCCACTGTCTTGTGGCATAGCTGCTATTCCCAATCCAGTCCCCTGGATTGGCCACTGTCTCCAGGCCTGGCGACTATCCACCAGCACAGCTGCTATTCCCTGAACATGGCTACTGTCCCCTCATGTGGCCACTGACCACCAACCCCCAGCATGGTCACTGTCCTTTAAGCATGACCACCATCCATGAGCCTGGCCACTGGCCCCCAGCATGACCATTGTCCCCAAGCATGGCTGCTATCCCCAAAGTATGACTGCTGTCCTTGAGCATGGCCACTGTCACCTGAGCATGGTCACTGTCCCCAAGTGTGGCCACTGTCCCCTAAGCATAGCTTCTGTTCCTAGCCACTGCTCCCAGGCATGGGCACTGTCCCCTAAGGATGGCTGCTATCCCCTGAGCATGGTCACTGTCCTCCAGCATGGCCACTGTCTCTAAGTATCATCATGCTCCCTTGGCATAGCCACTGTCTCCCAGCATGGCCACTTTCCTCTAAGCATTGTTACTATCCCCTGGCATGGCCACTGTCCTCAGGCGTGGCTGCTGTCCCTGGCATAGCTGCCATCCCCCACTGGGCTCTGAAAGAGAAGACATGGGGTACTCAGTGGAGTGTGGCAAGGTTTGCATATGCAGATAGCTACAGTATTGTTTTGGGGGGGCTGAGTCCTGATCTATCATGAGGCTTCTGCAGGGTCCTGTTCTTAGGCTTGTGTGCAAGGAATCATGGGGGAGGGTCCAGAAGCCCCTGTGCTCTGGAGATGTTCCTTTTTAGGAAAAGTGAGTTCCATTATGGCCTGAAGAAATTTAGTTTCCTTCATTTAGCAAGAAGCTCAGTTGATAGATGATTTGATCTCCTTCTCATGAAGGCGGGGAAAGCCAGCACAGATACCCTCAGATGTAGTGGTGGGTACAGAAAAAGACAGGGGGCATCTGGCATGTCTGACTTGGGTCATACTGTGGTTAGTTGTAAATACAGTGGGGCCCAGGGAGAGCTGTGCCCTGGCAGGTGGGAGGAATGAATCTCAGCACTTAGAATAAACAAATCAAGGTGGCCATAGGCCACTGCTGTGCTGGGCAGTGAGCTGGGTGGGTGCTCCATCCATTTTGTATCTGCCAGGGAATTGGTTTGCTGTGGCCTCACCCTGCACATGCAGGTGTGAGGGCCTGGGCTTCTCTACAGGGATTTGTACAAAGGGGTTTTATTTTGAATTCTTTGATTTGTTGCAGAATCTGAAGCTTTTCCAAGTAGACATGACTTTCAGTGGTCTGGGGGCTCCATACTTGCCGAATGCCCCACCTCCCCATTAGTTTGTTTTCAGGCCATTGCTTGCCAGGCCCAGGCTGCGTGGGGTACTGACGTGGCTGGGACACTTGCATTGGGTGTTTCCTGTCACAGCAGCACCTTCTGCCAGCCATTGTGAATTAAATGCTCCATGTGACCCTTTACCCTGGGCGCTCTTAAATTCATGCTTAAAACAGCTTAATGAGGAGTTTACTGGCCAATTGGAAGTTTTTATTAAGACCCATTAGTGCTGGAGCAGAGCCTGCCTGCAGGAAGCGATTAGCAAGGCTGCCTCGACACAGCAGGTTCTGCCCAAGAATTTACAGAGCACAGGGCCTGACCCCACACTCACAGCTCTCCTTTCCTCTGCTTCACTTTACAGTCTGTCTGACTCTTCCTAGTCCAGTGTTTTGGAGAGCAGTTTTTTTAATTAAATTATTCCCATAGTCAGAGGCAGCCTGCACTGCCAGTCAGGAGCTTACCTAACTGCCAGATTGCTGCCCGTGGGCCAGTCTCATGTCTTCTTCCTGGGGTCTTGCTCTGCTGCTCTTTTGATTTAACTGCTTGGCACATTGATGTGGAGGGGGACATACCTCATAGAGCCCAGATCCTAACATTGTCAACTGAAACTAACAAGAGCCCTCTCTCCCTGTCACCTGGGAATGGGTAACAGCAGGTATCCTGTCCTTCATGGGTAGCACAGACAAGCATGGCTCAGCAGTGTCATAGCCACCATAACCTTCTGGCCACAGACTTGCTCACCCATCATTCCAGAGTGGCTCAGTGGCTGTCACATTTGTTGTACCCAAATAGGGACATATGTGTATTTCCTCCATTTTTTTTTAAATGCTTAGTACTATCTCATGAAAAGCATTTAGTTGTACCTGGAAGAAAATATATTTTAAATTCTGTTTTTCTTAATTCACATGACCACTAGCACTGTGCTTGCCTTGGATTCCTCCCATCATGCTCAGTTACCCATTTCTGCCTCTAAAATGTGATTCTCTTTATTTAGCAGCAGTACCGGAGAGGTGCTCTCCTGCCATAATTCATATATCCAGTTTAATTCATTTGGATGGGGTCTATCTAGAATTTCTCCAACTTGTTACCTTTTTGTACTAGGTTATGTGGATTCCTTGCTTGGCATTGACTTTCCAGTTCACAGTGTAACCATAGTGGCACATGCTTAGAGATTGAGTCTCCACATGGAGCATCTGGTGTTGAAGAAGCTGGTTCTATCCTGTCATTCTGCCTGCTCTTCAGTGTGACTGAGCCAGCAGGCAGTTAAGGAACTGCCCCAAGTGCCCTGTGACAAAGGTCTCACTGTATGCTTACTCCTGCAGAAGCCTCCTGTGACTGCTTGGAGTTGCCTCGCCACCCACTGCCTATCTCCATTCTCCTGCATGATATGGGGTACTTATCTGTCCCCTCCTCTCCTCCCTGTGGGCAGAACAGACCCAGGTTGTTTCCTTTGTGGATCTGCAGAGAACTGGTGTATTTTAATTAGGGGCTTTGTTTTGTTTTATTTTTTGAGGTCCTGTGGATCAAACTCAGGACCTTACGTGTGTTAGGCAAATGCTCTTCTCCCAAGCTGTATCCCCAGCCCTGATCCGATTTTTTGAAAATGCATTCTAGCTTATTTTTACTTTTTTAAACTGCTTCCACCTTCTGAGAGGAAGGGGTCTATACCTGGATGTCTTGAGCTGACAGCTTAATTGATTTACCTTCTACCTCTTCTTACCTATTAACAAAAGCAAACACCCAGGCAACCACTCCCCTCAAGCTGTGTCCCTGTCTCACCCTGTCAGTGGAGACCCAGCCAATATCCCCTTGACAAGGGCAGACAGTGTGACTTTTGTAACCTTCAGTGCTGATGTCTGTTTGGACTAGGAGCTGCCTGGAGGAATGCTTGATGGCACAACATGCTTAGGGTGTCCTCAGTTTTTGTTTTCGTTTTTGTTTTTCAGTGTCCTCTATTAATCAATTTCAGACTTCTTTACACTCTGGCTAGGCAGTGACCCGAAGATTGTTCTTTTAATTATTAAAACAGAAAAGTTAGGCATGTGTGTATATTGGCCAAATTGTATTGCATGGCATATGAAAAAAAAACAAAACAGCAGTACCCTGTTTTACCTCTCTTCCCCAAATTCTATAGTACAGATATACTTCTTTATCTCCACTAGCAGTTATTTGGGTATTTGCATCTGTATTTCTAAATAATATGTTTGTGTAGGGTTGTTACTGGTATATTGCTTTTAGACCCTATCTATGTACTACTCCCTGTTATGGGTGACAAGAATCTCTTTCCACATATCTGATGCTCGACCCCTCACCATCTATATATATAGCTATGTCATAAACACAAACTTTTCTTAATGTAATGGTCATTCTTTACATTATTGTGACTATGTAAAATTTGACTGCTACACCAAGTTGTGAGCAATAATTTGGAGAGCTATATCTCTGGCCCTCTCCCTTTTCTTTATTCTGTTCTTTTTTTTTCTCTCTCTCTTTTTTTTCTACTTTTTGAGACAGGATCTCACTAAGTTGACTGAACTTAAACTTTAAATCCTCCTGCCTCAGCCTTCCTCAATACTAGAGTTAGAGGTGTATGCCACACTTGGCTAATAATTTTTTCTATCAACCTTTTGCTTTTCCTGGAGTTAATATTGCCTCTTTTTTGATAGTTTGCTTAGTTTTCCATCTCTGATCATTTCTCACCAGTTTATTCCAGATTCTCCACAACTACTCAATCCCTTTGAGTACAACTTTTTTTTTTTTTAAAATAGAATGAGATGTATTAGATAATCCATTAGCCCCTACTCAGGGCAAGGTGACCTGATAGTGCTGGTCAATGGCCTCTTTCCAAGCTGCCTCCTTCCCTCTCATGACGGAGGGCAGTATGCTAAAGAAGGATTGTTTGCTAGCCTTTGACCATATTTATAGAAAGATACCTAGAAATGACTGGTGAGCTGGGCTTCTATCTTTACTTGTCTAGGTAGGTGGCCTCCATCCACCACAAGATAAACCCTCATTGTATCCATATGGCCCAGCACAGTATTTACCATGTGAATGCTAAGTCCAGGTGAGCTCCCGAGAGAGGCTGGAGAAGGGCTTTTGGCCTCATCAGGTGGCACCATGGCTGCTGGCAGGCCCAGTGCCTCCACAACCTGCTGTGTGTCCCAGACCTTCCTGGCTCCAGGGCCCACAGCTAGATGAGGGGAGTAGCAGCACTGGCACATCTGACCTTCACTGACTTGAAAAACAGGCAGAGACTGTCAGCTTGTGTTGCCACAGCATCTGCTTGTCAGTGTAAATGCTTTGATGTTTTAGAACAGAAGACAAAATGGAGGAAGCCAGGCTCTGCCAATCTAGCAGGTGCTCTTTGCCCTGCCAGGCCTGGCTTTCCTTTTTTCCACATAAACACTTGACGTGGACCTTGCTAGGTCCCCATCTCTGCACCCACCTCTGCTCCGACCTCTCAGGTCCCCACAGTGCCTGGCCCAGGGAGGAGCTCAGAACCAGCACCTCCACGGGCAGCTGCGGGTAGCTCTGTTCACGCACAGCACAGGAGGAGGCACCTTGTATACCAGTGTCCTTGGGAAAGGTTTCTCTGCCCTCTCCAGGTCGCCACAGCCTGGGAGGCCACTGCACAGGAGTCACCAAGCATCCTGATCAGATGTTTTCCATGGTTTTTACCATACGCTCCCAAATCCAGAGCCACCAGTACAGTTGCGTGTGCATCTGGTACTTGAAATGCCTGTGTGAACCTCAGGTGTCACTGGCTTTGGTCCTCAGGCTGAGAACACACCATCTCCTCCTCCTCAACTCTACAAATAGCAAGTAGCAGCCAACACAGGGCAGCAGACATAGCATGGAGATGGAGCAGGAGCAGCCCCTCCCATCCCGTCTGCTATTTACTCCTTGGCCAAAGTGGTGACTGTGGAGTAGCAGCATGTCTCTAGGGAGGGGCATAGCTGCCCCAGAAGGGAGGGGATATCCAGAGCTCTCAGTTCCTCCCAGTGGTAGCCAGGGCAGCGAGGGCAGGAGCAGTCCAGTGCTAGGGATCAGCCTCCCACTTCGGAGCTGCATCCACACATGGATATCCTGTCTGTTCCTCACATGACTGGCTCTGGGGTCAGCATGCATGTGGGAGTTGTGCCTGCAGGAGGTCTCCTGTTGTCTGAGCCCCTTTGCTGTGTTGCACATGGTGTTGGCCATCGTGTCATGTGCAGCATCTGTTCCCCTTGACCCACCGGAGCAGCCTTTGCCCTGGTGACAGACATGTGGGGCATGGGGTCGTGGCTAATGAATCAGTCCATCACGCACTGGGGTCTCATTCCCGTTGTTCTGTGGGGAAGTGCAGATGGTGGTGAAGGGGGTGGGTTGGCAGAGCTGAGCTGAAACACAGGTAAATGGCCAAGCATGGGCCTCCTCTCACCCCAGGTGCTGAGAGACCCAGGAAGGAACCAACCATGCTGCTTTCTCTGTGATTTCAGCTCTCAGGTTAATCTTAAGTAACTTACACTCACCATCAGAAATGCCCTGATCATCCTTAGCCTGACAGAGTTCTGCATACACAGCTTTCCTCACCCAAGCATTCCCGAAGCAGGCAAGATCCCTGCTCCCCACGTGGCAGCTCTGGGCTGATCTCTGCTGAGAACTCACACCTATGTGCCCTTCATGATAGCCTAGTCTTAGCAGGTTGATCCTAGTCCTCGAGGTACAAGCTGTGCTGGATAGAACCCCGCAGGCCAGCCCTCCTGTAGCCCAACAGTTAAGGCCCAGTGAACATCACACGATCCACTTCTGGGCTCCCTGTGCTCCTGGGTTGCTGAGCAGCTCTATCCAAGACCAGAGCTGCCAGTTTCTGCCTTGCCTCCCTAGCAGTGCCTTCCTGTGGCAGCCAGGCATACCATCTGGGAATATGGTGCTATGGCACGTAGAACACTGCCCAAAAGTGGCCCCATCCTTTCACAGGAGCTGCAGGCAAAGTGCAGAGTGCCCCCGCCTCTCCATGAAGCTTGGTGCCCAACATGGAGAAACCTGTTCCAGACATGTTGCATGTTCTTTTGGGGTTCTTCAGTTCCCACTGAGCCCAGGACCCCACCAGGGACTCCATAGCATCAGTCTCCATGTCTCCTATATTCCCTGATCTGAGAGTCTCCCAAACTCTCCTACTTTCTCATGGCCTTGGTGTGTTGTCAGTTCTGGCCGTGTGTCCTATAGAACATCCCTCGGATTGACTGTTTGCAGTTTTTCTCATGGCTAGGTGGAGCGATGGGTTTGGGGAAGACCCCACCTAAGTGAGGCTGCTTGTGTCTCAGTTGTGGTACAGACATCATCCTTGGGTGTCACACCAGGAGCATGGACTGGGAAATGAAGGGGTTGTGCACTCTTAGCTTACAAAGTGGAATCTGTAAAGATGTCATGGAACTGATCCTCAGAGAGTGAAGCTTCAAGTCTCTGCATTTTTTATGTATGCAAAGAAAACCTAAATATAAATTATAAGAACATGGAAAACAGACATGGCTACACTGAAACAGATGATGTAAGTGTGTGAGGCAGTGTGGTGTTGGAGGTAGATTTGCCCAGTGGGGACGTTTTCAAGCACAAATTCCAAAAACCACTGTGAACACCAAGCAGTTTGTTGAAGAAGTCTAGGTGGCCTATCAGCATGTGAAGTAATTTGATCACAGGAGGGGAAAAAGTATTAAACTAACAGCTCCCATTAGCCATGGCATTGGAAGGATGATGCACAGATGGCCTGGGGGACATGGGTGCTACTGGGAGCACTTGAGGCTGTGGCCCTTGTGGGTAGTATGGCTAGTTGCTAGGAGCCCTAGATGCAGGTGACCAGGGGTTTCTGGTGCAGGATTAAGGAAATGCAGACAGAGTCAGATATGAAGACCCATCTCAATCCATGGCAAGGGAAATGGAAATCAGCCAGGATGGTGAGTCAGCCAGCCTGTGACTTCTGGAACCTCACAGTAATGAGTGGCCATGGTGCCAAGGCAGGCAAGGCAGAAGGAGGTCTTGCTCAAAGCAGAAGGAGGTCACTGCTTTGGGAAGGTGTGACATGCTTCTCACGGGTTTGCCATCTGACACTGCCCTAGGCAGGTGGTAAGGCAGTGGGGTTTGGCCAGGTTTGGGGGCCTCTGAGCATCAGGGGCTGCAGAGACCACTGGTATTGGGGATTCAGGCAGATGGAGATCTACAGAGAAGTGAGTGGAGGACACAGGCACCTGTCAGTCCATGAGGAGGTTGACCTGCTTATAGGATGCAGCAGATGAGCATGACGATGACTATGATGGAGAGTGGAGGGGTATGTGGGCAGCTGCCTGTGACAAGGGGTCCTGATCAGTATATGTGCTGCCAAAGCAGGCACGAGGGGTCCTGATCAGGTTAAGAAACTCCCAGTGTGACCTTTCTATGTGGTGGGGGTTGGGTGGGCACAGGGGCAAAGGACCCAGATTCCTGACCTTGCCTCAGCTTGTCCCAAATGCTCTGAGTCCATAGTTACTCCCACTGACCCAGAGAAAGTGGTGGCCCATCCTGTAGTGCTGGTCATTGGACTAGCTAGTCACTTGACCTTTTCATGGGTGGCTCCTGCCCACTGTGTGGACTGTATTCTTGGGTTTCATATTTTCTGGTGGCAAAAAAATCTCGGTTAATCTACAGAAGAGCCACATACCTGTCTCCAGGCTAAAGAGCTCTGGAGAATCAGCAGCAGCCAAAACAACCAGTTTTGTTCTGGCCATGCTTCAGTGCCCAGTCAGGGCAGGGCTAACAGACCCTCCCAAGTTCTTGGGGTATGTGATCTTCTGGGGATTTGCTGGCTACCACAGTAGTGTATCCTGAGGCTTTAATTCTGTCTAAGTGCTATCTGGTCCAGTGACAGGTCTCGCTGTTTGTTATGGTTTGTGTCTAGATGTCCCCCCAAAGCTTCATGTGGCCATAGGTGGGGCTGGATCTAGAGTGTGTGATTGCTAAATTAGTCCACTGATTGGTTTGGCATAGTTCCGCTGGGATGAAGGATACAATGCTAGGATTAAGGGTATTAGGATTAAGGGTGGGAGTGCTACCCACCCTAAAGCCAAGTAGCCTAGATAAAATATAAGGGACAGAAAGACGCTGTTTCCCGCTCTCTCTTGCTCCCTTGCTTACCTTGCTGCCTTCTGCCTCTCTGCCCTGCCACTCGGTCTTGGATTCAGCTGATTGTGGACTGAAACCTCTGTGAACTGTAAGCCAAATAAACCTTTCCCCTTTAACTTTAGGTGTCAGGTATTTTGTCTTAGCAACGAGAGAAAAGTAACTAAGACATCATTATCCCAACATTATGTGAGACAGCAAGATATATGTTGTTTTGGAAATAAACTGCAATCTTCATTGATAGACTCTCATACTCCTGTTGAGTCCTTCGGCTTCAGGACCTGGATCTGGAAGAGCTGGTGCCTTTAAACCCATTTGGCTCACCTCAGGAAGTGGGCACTTCTCTTTTCACCCTTTTGATTGTGCCAAAATCATCAACAGTCATCCTCCCCAACAAAAATAACAGCTGAGAAATGTCAGGGGAAGCACAAATGACCAGCAGGTCTGCATTAGTGGACAAGCAAGAGGACCAGGTGGTGCAGTGTGGCAGACTTATTATTGTGGTCAACTTGTGCAGGAACGCCCAGCTGAACTGAGTTGGTGTGGTTCTGAATGTAGAGGATCCATCTGAGGATTGTTGTCAGCACAACATAAAGGAGAACAGGAGTGGAAGATAGGAGCCAGCTGTTTCCTAGGAGAAGCTCTGTTGTGACTGGTTCTCCTGAAGGGAACTCAGCTGTCTTAATCGCAGGAGAGGCCTGGGCCTTGCCGTCATCAGGAATGGCTGCTGTTTGCTTCGGGGGAGCTCTGGTCTTTGTCTGCACTGTGAGTGTCATACCCTGGCTCCAGTATAGATTTCTTCAGCCTTTTAGTACAGACATGGACATACATGGGACATAGCCATGGGCTCCCAGCCCTCGATTGGATCTTTCCAGTCTCCAGTGCATAGGTAGACATTCTGTACTCTTCCTGCATTTGGCTTTTGTGTGTGAATGTTGTAATTTGTAAATGTCCTGTATTAAATCTGCTCTGTTGCAAACCTTTAACTCTAGAAAGCAACTACTACATGTAGCATGAGCTGGGGGTGCATACGGGTGGTGGGTGGTAGCTCTCTCTTAGTTACCCAACATGGGACTGGAGCAGAAACCTCTGATTCCTTAGGGAGTGTAGTCAAGTACTCTGGAAGGTGTCCATGGCCAGCGCTTGCCTTAGTGGGTACCAGCCCCCAGGTGGTGGTCCTGGACATGGTCTGAGCAGAGTCTAAGTCTGTGAAGCGAGTTCTGCTTCCACATGAGACTGAGAGGTATCAACCAATTTCCCTATTCCCAGTCTTAGTATCCAGTTCTCGGCTTCCTTGGGTGGGGGCGTCTTTAAATACAGAGCTGTCATTTTTCTTTGGAAAAACATAATTTTTGAAATTGTTTTCTGAGTTATAGTCCAAGGTTGACTCTCTTCAAGAACTCGCAAGACCTTGTCTGCCTGTGCCTGATATTTCTTTGGAGGGGAACCTTGCTCTGTGCTCATGCTAGACATGTAGCTGGCTTCCCAGAGGGCCCAGCATTGACCCTCCAGGACCTGTGCCTCCACATAGGGCTTTGCCTCGGTGGCTAGAGAATGGCCACTGTGATTATGAGTGACAGCTGGAAGTTCATGCTGTATGAAAGATGATGTTGATGTCCCTGTTGGAGGCTGATCCCAGGAGGTCATGGGAGGGAGGTTCCCTGTTTTCTTGTTCTTTGGCAGCAACCTTTTTATGATGACAGGCAGCCTGTCCTGTCTGTCTGGTGTGACCTAAGGAATGAAGTCACCACCTTACCCTGTGATTTACATCTAGAAGAAAGTGCTTTGTTTTCACTGAGTACTTTTCGGGCATGTCTGTGATTTTTCAAAAAATATGTCATACCCTTGCCAGGCTCAGACAGATGCCTTGGCCCATCCTACAGAGTGAGGCCTGAGGCTTTGCCTCCAGTGAAAACTGCTTCCTATTTGCATTGTTTGCTGAGCCTGTTGCCTTCTGGGTTGGCCATGCTAGCCTGTCTCCCCAAGTAGCCATCTGCTCCTGCTGTCAGTGACACTGCAGAGCTGGGCCACAGACAAAGTCTGTGTCTTGGGGACAAGGCAGCCTCCGCTCCTGTTTCCATAGCACTGACAGGGTTACCTGCCACTCTGTCAGTCCTCTGGAGGCCATGAGTCATTTTCCTCTAACTGCTTTGGAGACTCTTGTTTTCTCATAGTTTGATTATCAGCTGTCTACTTTTTAAAAAATTCTGCTTATGATTCACTGAGGTTCTTAAACTTGTAATTTATGTCTTTACCAAATTTGGATAATTTTTGCTAGTATTGTCTCAGTTTTGTTCTATTCTATGTTCTCTGATTACAACCATAAGTGTGTTAAGCTGTGATGACCCATATGTTCCCAAGGCTCTATTCTCTTCATCTTAAAAACCTTTCTTCTGCGGAATGAATAATCTTGACCTATCTTCATGTTCACTGCCCATTATTATCTCATTTCCATTCTGCTATTTAGCTTATCCAGTAAACTTTTCAACTTGGGTATTTTTTTTTTTTTGAGTTCTAGAATGTGTTTGGTCTTTTTTTTATAGTTCTTTTTCTCTGTGAGTTTTCTCATCAGTTTATGCCATGCGAGTATGTTTTCCTATTCTTCTTCATGGGAGCGTCACTGCTTCCGCTGTGATGCTTGTGTCCTGGGCTCAGAGTGAAACACACAATGTGTGACTCATCCTCAAATGCCATGGAGAGGGAGGCAGTTCTGGCATGGATTGAGGCCAATGATAGTATTAGGTCCAAGGAGGCCTTCTGAGCACTGGGGGCAGAGCCTAGGGTCTGGGAGCCTCAGGAAGGGAGGAGGCCCAGACCAGAGCACCAGGGACCTGTCGGGGTGCCGCTCACTCCATCTTCCCTCTGAGTGTCTCTGTGGTCACCATGTGGCATTTCCCTTGGATGACTCATCTCACCACTTTAGATGAAACTCAGTCCTCAACGGATCTCTTCAAGAAGGCTATTTGGAAGTTTTTCCTGGTGTCATCAAGGGTGGGTGGCCTGAGGATGTCGACTGAGAGACTGTAGCCCTGGCAGGACCACTGGGCCTGGTCTGGCTGAGATGCTACCTGTGGAAGCCCCATTCCCCTCCCTATGGAACGCGTACCCTAGTGGCCCTAAGTGGGTGGTAGGTAGGCTGTCCCCAGCAGCCTTTGGCCCTGATACTGCCTGTCACCACAGACATGGGGTAGGGCTAGAGATGACCCACTGTCACAGGTGTGAAGGTGCCACGGCCACATGCTGCTGCAGAGGGTAGGAAAGGAAGAGAAGTGTGTCCCTCATGGCTTCCAGCAGAGCTGCTGTCTGTTGGGCAAAGCCCACAGGACTGCCCCAGCCTCTTCTCTGCCTTCACCTCTGCTTGGCCCTGACCTCTGGCCTGGTCTCTTCTCTGACTCCTAGCTTGGCCTCTGCCCTGGCCTGGCACATGTGGTAGAAGTGTGGTGATTCCTGTCTGCTGCCCAGGTGTGCTGACCCTGGTAGTCTTCTGGCTAGTGTGCATGTTCTATGGTAACTGGGCACACCAGTCACCATATGTGATGATCTTGGCCATCAGCCGCCTTGAGGATGCCCAGAAAGATCAGGAAGAACCACGTCTGAAGTACAGAGAGAGGGGTGACTCATGGAGATACCATATTGGGTCACTGATTCCTTGGAGTGCCCCCTCCCCAGGTGCCAGAAGCCTGGCAGGGACAGGAGACTCTCCCTTGTGTGGAGGTGGCACTGCCCCTACATGTGGGCAGAGTGCAGGTGTGTGTGAGCCAGCCCAGCGATGGTTCCAGAATGAGCCATCCACCACACTGATACCCTGAGCAGGTATGTGCCCAGAGTGGCTAGAAGTTGGTCCAGACCTACGCCATCCACTGTGGAGACACTGGCCCCACACAGCCACCAAAATTTACATTCATTTGAACCCAAGTTTAAAATTTAAAATTTCCTCCCCCTTCCGAGCATTCAGAGGCCTGTGTGAGACACCATGGGCGAATCCCACAGATGGAGCTTGGGGTGGTGTGGCAGACTTTCCTTGGGCTCTTGTGGGTCAGTCTGCGGCCGAGAAGGCAGTGGATAATCTCCATGCACAGGAAACGGAAGACAGAGTGAAAATGCACTGTGCCCTTCAGGCTAATATATGGCAAATATTTGGAATATATTAATCCAAAAAAATCTTTGTTGCTAAGTCCAATTTCCCCTGACAGGAAGCATTTTTGTATTTATCCAAAAGCAATAAAGCCCACTAAGGTCATTACCACGGATGTTGTTTCCAGGCTAGCAGGTGACACCTGCACAGGTCCAAAAAACAGGCACCAGGGCTTGGAAGTCTGGTCGTCATGGCAACCAAGCCCTTTTTTTTTTTTTTTTTTTTTTTTTTTTTAACTTTTGGCAACTAAACGTTAACAAACATTTTGACCTAGGGCTGCCATAAGGGTCACATTAAGGGCATGTGGGTTACAGGGTCACTTCTGTTTCTCTGCAGAGCCAAAGACATCCTTAAAATACATACAGTACTAACAATTTGCTAAATGCTTCATAATTGGGGGCTTGCAGTCTGTCATAATTCTGTTTAAAAATGAAGCCTTTAACCAAGACTTTCAGAAACACCTACTTGCTAGAAAATCCTTTTCTGTTCAGATCTGATCTCTGACAGTTTTCCCCCCTGCTGGTTTCCCTCCCGTCTATGTAGTGTTTCTTCTGGGCTTCTGGTAGCAAGAACAGCAGAGCTCACAGAACACAGTCCCCTGAGTGACACATGACTTGAAGGCCAGCAAGGCTGGTGAGGTCTATGTGCATCTGGAGATTCCACTGCTGAGCCTCACTCAGAACAGCCCAGTGCGCTGCAGCTGGTCTGAACAGGCTAAAGAGCGTGAGCAGGCACATGTGTGTGTGTGTGTGTGTGTGTGTGTGTGTGTGTGTGTGCGTGCGCGCGCGCGCGTGCGCGTGTGCCTAGTCTCCATCTGTCCCTCAGGGACACCCCTGGGGTCAGTAACTCCCAGTATCCCAAGGGCTGCCTCAGGAGACAAGGTTGGGCAGCACTGTGTGGCTGTCCCCTGAGATGCAGGAGCAGCCAATGGCCTGAGCAAGGCCCCTCATCAGTGTCACACATCGTTGCTGGTGTGTGACACCACTCGCAGGGACTCAGGGCAGCAGTGAGTAGGTGAGGCTGCCTGGAGGCTGTAAGCCCACTTTGCATTTGGGGTTGAGGGATGGTAGTCAGAAACTACAGGCCTATGTACTCTGGGCCTGTTCACAGCGGGATGACTCCTGTGAGGTGGGCTGTGGATACCCACATGACCCCAGCCCTGCTCACCAAACCTGGGGTTGAATCTCCATCACAGACACTGCAAGGCAGGAGGCTGAACTCTTAAAAATGGCTTTGCAGAGCAGAGTATGTAAGAAAAGCACAGACACAAATTGTCAGAGGACTTGACAAAAGTGACAGGCATGAAAACCTGGCTCCTGGGATGTTTCCAGCAGACGAGGGGAGGCTTGTTGGTGCTGGGAGCCTGGGAGATGCTGTGCCACAAGAATGGACCATGGTTGAATACGTACCCTGAAGTTGGAGACATGGAGAGGTGGAGCCCCTGCTCTGCAGGCCCTGCTCTGCAGGCCTCCACGATGTCACAGCCTGGGCTATACCTCTCACTGGTCTGTACCATCTGGCCCAGCAAGGGTCTGTAGCAGAGAGCTCCTTCCCTTACTAGCAGTATGCAAAGCAAGATGTTGGTATGCTATTTCATAACTTTTCATCCTAAAATATAACCTATAAAAATTAAGGAAACTTTTAAAAGCTCCTGGCTCCCTCCAGGGCCGTCATTAGAAGCCCCTGGGGTGGCAGAAGGCGGGCAGCTCAGCACTGGAGTGACAGCCAGTCAGGAGGGAGCGCTTTGCCCCTTTCTCCCTGTTTTTAACTGCAAAGCTAATGGATTTCCTGTTTCTCACGTGGATGGTGGCTGTCACTTTTGAAGGATCCATCTGTATTATATTTAATTACTCTTTTTTGTAAGTAGCTGAAGTAGTTTCGATGGAGCTCATGAGACCTGGTTGGCATTTTCTTTCTAGAGTGGCCATCGAGAGACTTGTGCCTCTCAGATGTTTTAAATCATGTCTTGTGACTTGGCTTTGACACTGTGACTCTGGCTCTGGGTGACATCTCCCCCTTGTCTCATCTGTGTGTGATACCTGCTAGGCCTGTCCAGCTCCTGGCCTGGCACCAGCTCAACCTTGAGCATTCACTCCTCATGGTAGCCAAATACATCTGTGTTCTGGCTGTCCCTGGTCCTATGGCAGAGTGACACTGGGCCCAGTGACTGACTTGGAGCAAGTGACTGGCATCAGGGCTCAGCATCTCCACCTGACAAGAGGACATAACCCACCGAGGAACCTTTCAGGCTCCTACCCTCTTGCTGCTCCAATACTCTGGGCCCCCCACCTACCAGGCTCCAAACTCTTTGTGGGCCACTGGGCCCTCTGCTCCTTTCTGTTCCAGCCAGCCCCAGGCCCCGTGCCTGGTCTCTTGATGGCAGCACCTGACCTGCTATGTGTCCTGGGCAGAGGTTGTCTTAAAGTTCCGGCCCCATCACTTCTCTGTCTCCAACTGTCCTTGCCTGCTGGGTGCTTTTGGTGTTTCCTTCCCCCTCAGCCACCTGCCTGTGTGCTCCCCACCCCCTTGTTGGATGAGGGCTCTGCCCTCCCCACCCAGGGTCCAGAGCCAGTAAGAGGTGCAGGCCAGGACTTTGAGGCACCCTTCGGCTCTCCAGGGATGGCAAGTCTTTCCTGCTCTTTGATGCCCCTGAACAGAAAGAAGCAGCACAGACCCGACTTGTGTGTTGGGTTTGTTGTTTAAATTTTATTTTAATGGTACATTTTATTTTATTTTATTTTATTTTATTTTATTTATTTATTTTTGGTGCTGGGGATCGAACTCGGGGCCTTGCGCTTGCTAGGCAAGTACTCTAACCACTGAGCTAAAATCCCCAGCCCCTTTAATGGTACTTTTTTTTTTTTTTAAACCAAGAACATGTATTGGTACATTCTACATACAATGGTCACATTCATTACATTTATTCTGTTTAATGGTACATTTTAGATATATATATAGTGATAACATTCATCATAGGAAATTTGTACCTGTACATGATATATCTTGTTGCTTCTTTTTTTCCCATTCCCCTACCCTCCCTTCAGCACCTCCTCCTTCCTTGTTTACAAAAGCTTTGTTTCCATTTTTTTTCTTTGTATTCTTTTTTCTTGTCCCTCTGTTCCTTGTGTGTAGGTTTCATTTTGGGAACAGGTGCCCCTGGCCCTAGAGTGGTCCCAGATCCTTGGGCCCCTGTTTCCGGGACGCCCTCCCTCACCCTGGCAGGCCCTCCCTCACCCTGTATCTGGCTCATCTTGGTAATTCCTGGTGCCCGTCCATGCCCAGCCTGCCAGCCACAGCTATCACCATCTAAGCCTGAGTGTCTTCTCACCACAGTCCCCTCGAGCTCTTCGGAGCACCCAGCTCTTCGCAGTCTGGATCCAGGGTGAAGCTTTCCATTGGTTGGCTTAAAAAAGTGGATATTAAATAATGAGGTACCTCACTGTCTGCAGGTTGGCTGTGTGAGCTCTCAGGTACTTGAAAGGGGGCCTTTTCCTGGGCCAGTGCCAAGGGTGTCCAGGAGGGAGCCCCCAGGTCTGGAACTTTACATTGAAAATGGCATGGCAGCTGCTTCAGTCTCTGTAGGGGACCAATGATTGCCTTTGGGATGTGGATCAGAGAAACCATATTATCCAGAATACATAGTAGCAGGAAGGAGGGAGGGGAGAAGGGGCGAGCACACAGCTAGCTTTCAGTTTGGAGAGCTACAGTGGTCACTGTGGGCAATGGCAGGAGACGTCTTTCCTCAGATGTAGCATAGGAAGCAGGCAGGTCAGGATTGTTTCACCCACCTGACCTGTCACTGCCCCTCTGTGATGTCCCACTGTATTTTTTCCATCCAGCGCCTGGGCTGCTTATACATGCTGGGAAGTTGGGCACTGCAATAGTCAGGGGTCTTTCTTACACAGAGACACTTGCTCCTCCTTCCTGGGAGTGGTCACTGTTTGTACTTGTCCTCAGTGCCCAGCCTGTCCTATGGTTTCCAGTGATGGTGCAACCACCCCCTGCCCCATGTTCCAAGAGGTACCACAGAGTGCTGCCTTTTTTAATAACAAAGAGAAGCCTCAGGGGTGGGCAGGGTGATGCATACCTGTAAATTGTCCATAATCCCAGCACTCAGGAGGCTTAGGTGGCAGGGTTGGGAGTTCAAGGCTAGTCTGAGCTACATAGCGAGTTCAAGGGCAGGCTGGACTGCCTGATGAGACCCTGTCTCAAAAAGGAAGGAAGGAAAGGAAACAAGGAAGGAAGGAAGGAAACAAAGAAGCCTCGGGATCTGGATACAGTATGCCTGCTCTGTGTTCTCTGTATCCTGGACTAGGCACTGCCTTTGCTCAGCCCATCATCAATAACTTGCCTGTTTTCTGCCACTAAGGTCCAGAATCTTAAGTGTTTCTGCCAAGTCGGTTGTGAGGCTAGTGTCATTTTTGTGTATCTGTCTCTTCTCAGTATCCCAGGCCACCTGTGAGCAGCACAGTACAGCTGTGATTGCTGTCACCATGATACTAGCCAGTCTGCAGTCACGGGCATCCTGCTGCAAGCTGGAGCCACTCACCATGGGCACTGGCCTGCTCGTACTTGTGCAAATGCCACAGTAGGTGTGGCTATTACCATCCTTCCATGTCCCTGGCACACCACTCAGGCCTTCTGCACTGCCACGATGTGCTCTGCCTGCCCAGCCCACAGTGGCATGACTGCAGGGACATGGAATTGTATTTTCCAGGTGCTGAGAGCCCAGCTGAGGACGCATCACACGGGGCTCAGAGCCTTAGAGGCTGTCCCAGCAGCATGGCTATGTTCACACTGTGGTTTTTAAGTCAAAGTTTTAAGTAGAATTATGCCCCAGAAGGAGGAGAGTGATAGAGCAACTGCGAATCGCGCCTGGGCCAGGCCAGCACTGCCCTTGGTGATCTGGTCCCCTAATTCTGCACTCCAATCTGTTTGTCTATGATTACCCATCCTGCAGGCCACTGTGGCCCTCGAGGATGGCGGCTTGTAGCTGAAGCTACCCAGTGTCTGTCTCTGTCAGCACTGAGCTAGATGTACTCCATGGCCAACCTGAGGGTGGCACCAGCTTGGATGTCCATTCCCTTCCCCCTAGGACATCCTTGGAGACAGTGAGCAGCTGACCCTCAAGTTGGCACCCCCAGAAGACACAACCCAGACACTCCCACCTGTCCCGGCAGGCAAGGCACTGTGTCCCACAGCTGCCTCTACCCAGCACACAAGGCCTGGAGGCTCCAATTTTTCAGACTTCACTGGGGTACATCCTGATCTTCTATGTGTGCAGCTTCTCAAGCAACATCGTTGAGGTGAAGGTTCCAGAACCAGCCATGTCACCCATGAGAGCCATCTGCATGGGGCCCAAGCTGGAGCTACTCTTGGGCCTCTGCTAATGGTCACTTTATACCGCCCCTGACAGGACCTCATCCCCAACACCCACAGCTTGTGCTGGGGAACAGCATGATCTCCAGGCTCATGGGTCAGGCAGGGCCTCCAGAGCTGCACACCCAAGGTAACCAAGGTGCCTGTTGAAGAGCGAGGGAGCCAGGAGAAAGAGACCCTGCATGCAGGCATAGTGGCATGTGGGGCTTGCTTAGCCGGGACAGGTACTTGGTGGAATTTAGCTGTATTGGGCTTTGTTTGTCCCTTTTATGCCCCCATATCCTGCAGAAGGTGCCATCTACTACCATGAGGACCCAGTGTGCTAAGCAAGAGCAGCTGAATGATACCAGTGCTTGGCTGCATGGCCCCTGAAAGGCACCCCTGCCAGCATGCTGGTTATTTATTTTTTTCTGGGGACTCATCCTCCACCATGCTGGAGCAGGGAACAATGGCCTTCCTTGTGCACATGGCACAGCTGCTAAAACTCAACAGGATCCCAACAGAGAAACAAGCAGGCGGGACTCCAGCCTCCCCTTCCTCCACAGGGTCCACACAACCCTAGCCTCCCTCAGGAGGCCACAGCAAGCCACTCTGACCTTGGGGTGGGGGAGAGGGAAGCGGGCAGCATCACAAGAGACCCAAGGCCTGCCTTGGCAGCTCTGTTCTGAACAAGATGGGAATGTTCCATCCACCCAGGACACCACAGGAAGTCTGAGCAAGCCTTGCTGCACACAGCCTCCTTCCTGTGAGACAGCTTGTCTCCTGCTGCCCCCACCCTGTCATCCTGCCTCCTGGCACCTAGGTGTGGCTCTGGGCCCTACCACTGTGAATCAGTCACTCTGACTGATGTCACTCCCTGATGCTGGAATTCTGTTCCTCACATCTACAGAGCAAGGTGGCACTTAGGCACTAAACTCTGGGGAATGTGTCCTCTATGTTAACCAGCTTTCTGTTGCTGTGATAGAATACCTGAGAATAACAAAAGAGGAAAGGTTTATTTTGGCTCACAGTTTTAGAAGTCTCAGTCCATGGTTGGCTGGTTCCCTCTGCTTTTAGGCTAGTGGCAAGGCAGAAACATGACAGACAGGCATGGCAGAGGAAATCTGCTCACCTCATGACAGAAAGTACAGAAAGGGAGAGGAAAGAAAAACTGTTGAGGAGAAAAGGGTCATGGAAAAGATATAGACCCCAAAGACCCACTGTTCCTTCAACTGGGATCATACCTAAGTTTCCAGCACCTCCCAGTAGCCTATCAAATTATGAATATCAGTAGTCCTATGACCCAGTCACTTCCCCAAAGTCTATCATCTGGCAACCAAGCCTTGAGCACATGACCTTTAGGGACAGCTTAGGTCCAAACCATATCAAAGTACTTCCTCAGAACTTATCATCCCTGGAGCTCGTCACTGCACTGCCAGGAGCTTCCCTGATCTGTAGAACCTCCCATCACAAAATTGCTCAGGTTATCAGGCACACCCTATGTGAAGTGTACCCAAATGTAATGCAGATTGTCTCAAGATAAAACCAGAAAAATTGTTACCCAGAGGGAGCAAAGTCTAGCCTTTCCTGATTGATGCCAGAAGAGGAGGTTTGAGGAAGTCTGGGAGCCCAAGTCATAGGTCTCCACATGCAGGGCAAGGAAGGCCCTTCCCCAGCCATTTTTCCAAAGCCCCAATGCCAGCTCACCGGCATCTTCCACATCTCCTTCTGGAAATGCAGCGGGAAGCTGGAGTGCGTGAGAGGCTGGTACTGCTTTGCCTGTAGGTAGCTGCTGTCCTGGTATTCTTCACCTACACAAAGTCTGTCCGTCCCAGAACCTTCTGTAAGTGGGGTCCACAGTGAGGGCATCTCACATGATTTTTGGTTCACTTGGCACAATTTTAAGATCTGTCCTGATGGAATAATGGTCCCTACCTGGGGTACAGTGACTCACAGGTTCCTTTGCCCACCCCAAAGCCATTCCTGTTTCTCGGTCCCTGTGATGGGGTGGGTGCTCTGAAAAAGTTGGTGTGTCCTCACCCTTTCTACTCTGCTGGTCAGAGTTTGGGAACCCCCTCCCCCAGACCCAGATTAGTCTGTGTCCTCCTCATGATTACACAGGTTGCGTGTGTGTCTGGGAGAAGGACACAGGTGAGCACCTTCCTGCCCCGTCCTACGTGGACGCATGCTGTGAGCTTCCATCTTGATCACCTGTGGGGCTGAGCTGTGGTGTCTCCACCTTGAGGTGGCTTTCGCTTTTCCTCCTGTGATCTCTGGGAAGAGGAGGCTGGGATCTGTGGGTTACAAGGAATTTTGCACAGGGGATTTGTCTCTGTTCCCTGTTTGTTTGTTCCATCATTTATGTCAGTGTGGACTCACAGGTGTATTTTTTATTCTTGGTGTTATAATTCAGTGCTAATTAGCTTCTGTTTATTGGCTTTAATTTTAAAGTAACTTGTACAGAAAAGTTGCAAGGACAGTGGGAGCACTCCTCTCCATCCCTGGGACCTGTGTCTCTCCCCTCCATGCTCCCACACACCTGTCAATGCTGCGCTGACCCTGAGCTGTTGAATAGTCAGCACATGGCCCTAACTGGGGTCCTCAGAGCCAGCTGAGAGCCTGGAGGGGATGGGGGTCGCCAACACCCTGGATTGGGGGACTGGCAAGGATAACACCAGCAGCCACCTCCAGGGAAGGGTTCACTTCACCTCAGTGTATTTGTGGGAATGTGGAGCTCACCTTGATGGAAGCATCAGGGAGGACTCTTCTCACCAAGTTTCCCATGCTGGGTCCCAGCAGGAAGAATAGCTCATACCCCTACACATAAGGTTGGGCCTTCTGTTTCCTCAGGAAACTGACAGTGTCTGCCATTCCCTGGCTGCAAGTGTTGCCCAGAGTGGACTCTGCAGGACTGTTTCCACCCTAGTGGACATCACAGGAAGGATTCCCAGAGCTCTGCCTGGGCATGCAGACTCAGGATGGAAGGCCATGAATCCAGGTGTGGGCTCAGAGATGATGTTTTGTGGTGTCCTGAAGGGATGGCAAGTAGTATCGAGTGGAGCAGAGCAGGGCTATTCCTAAAGTTACAGGCCTCTCTGGCCCAGGTCCTGGGTCCTACAAGCAGACCTCCAGATTTTGGATCTCATTTACCATGGAAACATTCTGTAACCCTTGCAGGTCTTCTGTCTCTGTCCTGTTTTAAGGACTTTGCAGTTAACTGAGTTTGTGAAGTGATTTTTCTATGCATTTTCTCCCATTGACCTTTGTATCTCTCCCGCTATTGTTCTAGGATGGGAGTCACAGCTACTGGAAACAGGGTTCCTGGGGATCTTCCTCTGCCCGCTTTGGACACTGTCCCGGCTGCCCACATATACCCCCACATCCAAGGTTGTCCTGTGGGGCTTCCGGTGGCTGATTTTCAGGATTATGCTTGGAGCAGTAAGTAGAATTTTTATTTGACCTATTTGGAGGTAATATCCCCAGAACATTCCAGGTGGCTCTATGGAGCTGTGCTGGCTGCTGTGAGTAGGACACTTCCTGCCAACCTGCACTGCCCTCTCATGGCCTGGCCCATCCCAAGCACTGAAACTCTGTGGCCCTCCCAGCCAATCATCACTGGGAAGCAGCCGCAGCTTCAGTTCATTTCTCGAGACTCCAAGAGGAGCTGCTGGTTTCTCTTTCTCCACCCTCTCCCCCTGGCATATTTGAGACAGCACCAAGGTCATTTCTAAATGGTAAAAGTAACTCTGCTGTGGCAAATGTGTGAACATGTTGCTGTGCAAAGAAGGAAACCTGTGATCTATAAAATTCACACCGGGGAAGGTGCAGCTGCTGCTCTCCATGTCCATTGGCAAGGGTTCTGTCTTGGGCACAGCTTGTTTGGGTTTTGGGAGCGTCTCTTAATATCTAGATGTGTTCAGATGTTTTCTGGGTGAACCTTTTATCTGGAGGCCTTATGGTTTGTTACACACTTTGCCTGGCCACCTGCCCTGTCCCTTGTGTTTGCACCCTGCTGGGGACCTATACCAGGTCTCTTTGGTGCCTGTCTTTTTATACCCTGTTGTTTTCAATTCCACTGATGCCTCAACATTGAGGTTTTCTTTTCTTTCTTCTTTTTTTTTTTTTCTTTTTTTGGAGGAGGGTACTAGAGATTGAATGCTTTTTTTTTTAATATTCATTTATTGTGGGATTTGTTTGTTTGTTTGTTTTTGAGACAGGGTCTTGCTGTGCAGTTCAGACTGGGGTTGAACTCACTATGTAGCCCAGGCTGACCGTGAACTCTCGGTTATCCTCCTGCCTCAGCCTCCCAAGTGCTGGGATCACAGGTGTGCGCCACTATGCCTGGCTGTATTTTGGTTTTTTGAGACAGAATCTCACTATGTAGTTCAGGCTGGCCTTGAACTCACCGTGTAGCCCAGGCTATCCTCAAATTCGTGGTAATCCTCCTCCTGCCCTAGCCTCCTGAGTGCTGGGATTACAGGCATCTGCCACCACGCCCAGCCCCCAGGCTCTTTTAATTTTTTTTTTAATTTTGAGACAGAGTCTTGCTCAGCTGCTAAATTGCTTAGGCTGGACTTGAACTTGCAGTCCTTCTGCCTCAGCCTCCCAGAGTGCTGATACTATAGCAGGCACCATCATGTCTGGCTCCAAAGAGGTTTCCAAAATATTATTTGAACTTTAAAAGTGGTGAGGGACCCACAGAGAAGATCCTCTTGCCTCTTGGGATGAAGACGTGCAGGTGGATGTCAAGGCTGGTATGTCCTTTCTTTCTGCCATGTTGACTTAGACCTTGGCCCCACCATCCCTGATCTAAGAATGTCATATCAGTGAGGGGCGATAGAAGTACATCATTGCTGAACGTGAAGAAGCTCAGAAGGCATGTGGGGGAGGTGGCTGGGGACACCTGACAAGTTTCTGGGGCGGTGGGATCTCTAGTAGCCTTCCCAGATTGCTGTTATTATGGGTGGACATTGGAAGCTGCTGATTCCCAGGACCCCATTTATGCTTCACTGTCTGAGGCTTATCATCTGGGTACAATGGGCCTCTGGCTGGCTACTTCCCTGTCTCTGCTCATGTGGGCCAGGGACTTCCTGGGAGGTGCTGCAAGCAGCCAGTGTTACCTACTGTGTCCACTCATACAGGTGACCAGCAGCCCCCACTGCCTGCAAGGAGCTATGGGCTCCCCCAGCACATGTTCTGCCCACATTAGGCATATGAGCAGCCACAGCAGCCCAATGGGAGGGCAAGCAGATGTGCAGGAACCTCAGAGAAGCAAGTAGAGCTGGTGTGGATGGTAGGTCCCCCACCTTGGCGGAATGCAAGTAATACAGATAGTTGCAAGGTGCTGTTGGGTCCCAGCAGGATCGCTACCCCAATCCCACAGCAGTGAACTGCTATCCTCAAGCCCACATGGCACTGGGGAGAGAGAGAGGTGCCTCTATGGCTCCTATCAGCACAGTTCCGGGGCGGGGGGCGGTCCTTCACTGTCCCTTGGGACAGTATGAGTATTACAGCCAGGCCATTTCCCTGGGACTTCAGCTCAGGCTCCTGCCACAGCTGGTGCTAGTCAGCATAGGATATTTGAAATGTTCCAAAAACAAGTGGACAAAACTTCCTTAATTGAGGCAGTGTAACCTAACAGCCCTGGAGTGAAGCTGAGCTCTGGAGAGAAGCCCAGACCTGCAGAAAGTCAAGCTCCAGGGAGAAGCCCAACTCCAGGAGAAACCCAAACCTAGGGAGAAGACAAGCTCTGGGGAGAAGCTGAGCTCCAGGGAGAAGCTGCCTGGAGAGATGCCAGCTCTAGGGAAAAACCCAGGTCTGTGAAGAAACTGAGCTCTGGGAAGAAGCCAAGCTCTGTAGAGAAATTCAGCTCTGTAGAGAACCTGAGCTCTGGGGAAAGCTCACTTCTATAGAGAAGCCCAACCCTGAGAAGAAGCTGAGCCCACAGAAAAGCTGAGCTCTAAGGAAAGGCCCAGTCACCTAGAAAAGCTTAGCTCTGGAGCAGAAGCCAAGTTCCTGGGGAGATGCCCAGCCCTCTAGAGAAGTACAGCTCTGGGGAAGAAGTTCAGTCCTGAGGATAAGAGATCTGCAGAAAACCTGAGCTTTGGGAAAGAAGCTTAGCTTTGAGGGGAAACAGCTTTAGGGGAGAAGTCAGACTCCGGGGAGAAGCCCAGCTCTGGGATGAAGGTAAGCCCTGGAAGAGAAGCCCAGCCCTGTACAGAATCCCAGTTCTGGGGAAAGAAGCCAAGTCCCAAGGAGAAGCAGAGTCCTGGGGCAATACCCAGCCTTGTGAAGAAGCCTACATCTAAGGGAGAAGCTGAGTCCTGGGGGGAAAGCTCAGCTCTGTGAGAAGTCAAACTTTGAGGAAGACTAGCTCAGAGAAGCAGCCAAGCTTTAGGGGAAAAACTGAGCTCTGGGGAGAAGCCAATCCCTATGGGGAAGCTCAGCACTGGGGGAGAAACTCAGCCCTGTGGAGAATGCCAACTTTAGGGACAAGCTGGGCCGTGGGGACAAGCCCAACTCTGTAGAGAAACTGTTAGCCTTCTCTGTATACAGTTCTGGTACCAAGAGTTGAATGAACCCCCAGGATGCCTCACAGAATGCAGCAAGTCATTAGCACTTTCTGAAGTGCCTTTTATGGCATTTTGATTGACTATTAGCACCAGCTGGATAAAAATTACCAGGTGCACTAAAAGGTATAATTACCCGACACAGTCTTAGGTTGGATATTATTAATCTTCCTTCAGTGGGAAGCAGAAAGTGAGTGTTGAGTTGATAAGAGATTGGCAGCTGCACATCCCTGTCTGTGAGGTGGGCAGATGTGGCAAGCCTAACTCTCCTATGCCTCTGCCACCTGGCTTAGACTTGGGACTGTGGGATTTCTGAGAGCTGTGCTTGAGACTGTCACATGGGGTTTGGTGATCTGGCAGAGTCTCATGTGCCCTGAAAACTGGTTGCTTCCTTGGAGCTGTCTTAGAGGGAGTCCCATAGCCAGAGTATGGCACAAAAGATGAAAAGTGCAGCCTATGTGCTTGGGAGGGCCAGCTGGATGTGAGGCCTACCCATCCCCAGGGGTCCCTGCACATAGCCACATGGCAACATAGGCTGCCTGCTCCCTGTAAGGCCAACGGCTGTCACATCAGACCTGGACAGTGTTGGTGGGGTTTTTGGGGCCCCAACAGGGCTTCTGCAGGGGCCACATTGTAGGCCATGGTGTAGGGGAAGGACAGGCAGAGAAGGGCATGTGGGGTAGAGGTCACAGAGGGTGAGGGTCTATGCACAGGAGAGCTCTCTGAGGGACTTAAGCCTCACTTCTGCTGGAGTCTTGCAAAGGATATGGAGCCTCAATCTTGGCATGAGAAGACATCAGCTATCCCTCCCCCAAGGTGTTCTTCCAAACCACCCAGCAGCTCTCATAACAGTTTTGAAGTCACAGGAGACAGGAAAGACTAAGAAGTCACTCTTGAGGACGGGACATCTGGGTTATCCGTTATCCATGCCCAGAATTATGCCAAGCCAATCAGATTAATTACTAAATTAACTGATTTAGTAATCACACACAGTTGATCCCAGCATCACATACTTAAACCCAGCATCACACACTCTAGATCCAGCTACCTCTGAAAAGCCCCACCTATGATGTCATGAGGCTTTGGGAGGGACATCTAAACATAAGCCATAATAGCCCTTTTGGTTTTTTGATTGGGTTTTTGCTGTTGGGTTGTGGGAGTTCACCGTGTATCATTCGCATTAACCTTTACTAGATATATGGGTTTGTATACATTCTCTCCCGTTCTGGAGTTTTTCACTCTGTTGGTTGTTTCCTTTGCTGTGCAGAGGCTGGTTGGTTGTAGTCCCAACCCTGCTATTTGCTTTTATTGACAATGCTTTTGGTGTCAAATCCAAGAACTCACTGGCCAGACCGATGTTGAGGAGGTTTTCCCTCTCTTCCCCAGGCGGGCCGGTTTCAGCTCTTACATTTAAGTCTCCAGTCCACTTGGGTGGGTTTTTAAGTATGGTGTAAGACAAGAGTCCTGTTTCATTCTTCTGTTGTTGCCAACACATTTGGGGAGAGACTGTCCTTCCCCTGTGGTATGTCCTTGGTGCCCTGAGGTTGACCGTACATATATGGATGAGTTTGTTTCCATGCTCTCTCTTCTGACCCATTTGCCCATTTGCCCATGTGTCTGTGTTTATGTCACTCCCATTTCCCATCCTGTTCGGATTAACATTCCTTTGTGGTACAGTTTAAAATCAGGAAGTATAAGGCATTCAGCATTTTTGTTCTTTCTAGGATTGCTTTAGCTACTGGTATTCGAGTTTTTTGTGCTTCCATACAAAGTTTAGGTTTTTTTTTTTTTTTGCTTTTTTCTATTTCTGTGGAAAATACTAGTGAAATTTTGATAGGGACTGCATTGAACCTATAGATTACTTTGAGTAGTACGGACAAACAAAATGTTGGTGAAGTGTGGAGAAAAGGGAACCTTGGCACACTGTTGGTGGAAATGTAGTTAGTATAGTGACAAAAGCAAATTATGGAAGGTCCCCAAAAAACTAGAAGTACAACTGAAGGAAATGAGATCATTATGTTGAATAGAGATCTGCCCTTCCATTTCATCACAGCACTACCCACTAGCCAGATTATGGAAACAGCTCTAGTGTCTGTCACAGATAGATGGATAAGAAATGATGGTGAATGTATATGTTGTGGAATATTAGCCATAAAAAGGAGATCCTGTCCTAGAGCTCTAGGAGGCCAAGGCAGGAGGATCATAAGTTCGAGCCCAGCTTGGGCAAATTAGTGATATAGTGAAACCCTATCTCAAAACTGTAAAAAATTAAAACTGGGCCAGGGATACAGCTCAGTATGAAGTCCCTGAGTTCAATCCCCAGTAAGAGAGAGAGTGAGAGTGAGAGGGAGAGAGAAAGAGAGAGATCTTACTGTTTGTGAGAACTTGGATGAACCTAAGTGACAGCACTATTTGAACAGCACTAAGCACCCTTCTCCATCCTGCTCCAAGCGACTTGGGGTGCCTGTGTTATCATCTCATTCACAGGCTTCCTAGCTCTGCAGGCTGGGCAGAGGCCAGTGTGGAATTCCCATGGTTCCACATGGACAGAGGTGCTGGTTTCTCTGCCCTCCTTGCTTCCAACTGTGGGGACAGCATAGACATGTCTTCCCCATTCCTAGGGACAGTCGCCAGGTTGTGTCTTCACTGGACTGAGACCTTCTCTGTGGGAGTTGTGGATGATGCTCCCATGTTTCACCTCAGCCACATGGAGGTAGAGGCTCTTCTACATACAGAAATGGTGAATGGTGTGGGTGTCAGCCACAGCGGTTAAGATGATAGATTGCCTTTAATTCCATTTCTTAAAGAAAAATGCTAATGCACTTTTTCTCTATCCTAGTTTCTGGTTTTTCAGACACAGTGTGAGAGAGAGTTTGTGTGTTAGTGTGTATGCGTGTGTGTGTGTGTGTGTGTGTGTGTGTGTGTGTGTGTGTGTTTGTATGACAGGTTTGTACATACTTCTTGTACATTAAGAGGAGCGCATCAAGCACTTTCTGGAGCCCAGGCTCCTCATCTGGGGTGGCTATGCCCTGTGTTAGGTCAAGGATGGATTTTACACACAGCTCACAAGTTCAGCTCAAGCCTGGTCAACTCAGTGTCTTAAAGAGATCCTGCCTCAAAAAATAAAAATGAAAATTAGAAAAAGGGACTGGAGATGTAGCTCAGTGTGAAGGTCATAGATTCAATCAATCTCCCAAGTACCTTAAAAAAAAAAAACTCAGGGAATTAGTATTAGATATGAGCCTCCTCAATCTGATAAAGGGCAGCTACAAAAAACCCACCACCCATACCCCTTAATAATGAGAGCAAAAACATTATGTGAAGCTAGAGATAAGGCAAATGTCTGTTCCCCTGACCACTTGCCCATGTTGCATAGGATATTTTTGTGCAATAGAACATGAATTTGAACAAGAAAGAGACAAACAGAAATACAAGTCATGAATATTGGAAAAGAAGAAATAAGATGATTTACAGACATGATTATGTGTGTAGGAAATACAGTGGAATCTAAGAAGTAGCTTCTGAAATTAATTTGGGAATTCAGGAAGGCAAAGTCAATGTGAAAAAGTAATTTCACACACTGCTAACAAATCATTAGAAAATAAAAATTTGAAAACATATCTGTAATTGTATTTTAAAACCCTCAGATACCTTGTAATCTGATTAAGATGTCTGGGCATTAAAGTCATAAAGTATTGGTGATGTGAATTTCAAAAGCCTTAAGTAGATGGACAGACATACTATGTTCATGGATCAGAAGGTCAGTATTTTGAAGATGTCTGTTTTAACATCAATTTTATCTATAGATTCAAAGCAAATGACATCAAACTCTCCTCCATGGGCTTTTTTTTTTTTTAAGAGAAATTGTCAAGCCATTCCAAATTTATGTAGAAATGCAGATATCGTAAAAGTACAAAGTTGGAAGACTTACACTACCTGATTTTACAGCTTAATTTAAAGCTAAAATACAATCTTGATCTAAGCTAGAAAAATAGATTAATGGCAAAGAACAGAGTCCAAAAATAGACCCATGTCCCTATCATCAGTATATGTTCAGCTAAAAAACTAAGTCAAATCAGTGGGAAAAGAAAGTCATCTTTTGGGGTTGGGGATTTAGCTCAAGTGGTAGAGCACTTGCCTAGCAAGTATAAGGCCCTGAGTTCAATCCCCAGCACCCCTCCCCGCAAAAAAAAGTCATCTTTTACAAATAATGCTAAAATAATTAGACATCTGTGTAGGAAAATAAAAGGAATATTGACCACTATTTCATCTATACCAAAATCTAATTTGAGAAAGATCATGGACCTATTTGTAAAGCAAAACAGTGATATTCTCAGAAGAACTAGGTACCTTCAGCAGCAGTTCACATGTGTGCTGAAGTGAGGCAGTGGAGAAGAGTAGTGTTCTGAAAGTAAAAGTTACATTTGGATAGGCAAAGATCTCTTGGACAAAGCACAAATACACTAACCATTAAAACAATGTCAATAAGTGGTAGTTTGTTGATACGAAAATTTCATCACAAAAACCCTATTAAGAAAATGAATAGGCAAGCCACAAACTGGGAAAACATCTGCAGCACATCTGACGAAATTCACATCCAGGGCATACACATCCACAATAAAGGGGGGAACAAGAGAACTTTGCAAATGAAAGTACAAGATTGGCCAGTGAAACATGGAAGCCATGGGAATCTACCTCACACCCAAGAGACAGGACAACTGTAAAACACAGTCAACATCCAGTGCTGGTGGGCATGTGGGCATTGGGAATTTTCATCTCAGGGCCCCATGTCCAGCAGTTCTGCTCCTAGGAACATAATAGTCAGGTACTGACAGAGTCACATGGCTCTGCCTCTGATAGATGCTAGAGACCTCCACAGGCCCCTCAGGGATAGACAAGTCATGGTGCATGTATAGGATGGAAGGGACCAGCCTTCAGTGATAAGACAGCAGGGTGGACACTGTACACAGGAGCCAAGGTGTGCCTGAGTGTGTATCTAAGAAGGTGGTATCTTGGGACAGGCACGGCTGGATTAACCATTTTTATTTACCATCTGAACAGATGCCAAACAATAAAGTATGATAAAATTCAACACCCATTCGTGATGAAGACTCAGGCATGGGTCAGTCATATGGGGCAAGTGGCAATTGGGGCACAGAATTGACCAGAAAGGGGTCAGAATGCCTTAGTGATGGAAGTGTTCTGTATCCCATGTGGGCCACTGGTCCTGAACCTGCTTGTTTGCAGTGACAGAATGCAGAATGCATGGAGTGAGTGTGTAAATTGGAGCTTTCAGTTTTGTATAAATCATAGCAGAGCGTTCTGATGCCAGATCAGGTGACAGTAACGCTGTGAGATGCAGCCACAGCAGCCACACACCTTGCTGGTGATGACCAAGCCTGTTACACTTGCCATTCAGACAGCAGTAGCCAAGGCAGGGACAGGGACAGGTTGTAAAATGGTGGCCAGGCAAGTCTCACCAGCTCACCTTCAGAGTGGCCATGGTCCTGGCCGCCAGCAGTGTAAGAGAGGCTTTGTGCTACCAGGCTGCAGTAGACCTCCCAGAGCCCTGGGCCTAGCAAAGGGTAGGTGTGGTGAGGAGGGCTGGGGCCTTGTGTGGGTGGAAAGTGTAAACAAGTGGCCACAGGATGGAGAAGAGAGATTTGGGGGGAGAAAAGAGCCAGAGCTTGAGGCTGGCCGCCAAGCAGAGCCTACATTGGGGTGAGCATCAGCCCAGCCCAGTAGCCGTGGACTGGGTAGGAGGCACTGAGGATGGTGTCCACGTGTGCCATTTCAGCAGCCCCCTCTACCCGGTCCCACTCACAGATACTGCCCATCAGGTTTTCCATGGTCCACACAGCCCATGGGACCTGCCTGCAACATGTCATCAGGTTTTCTAGACCTTGCCCAGCCCAGTCCAAGAGCTCCCTGGACACTGTCCTGGGGTATATTAGAACACCAGCCCTGGGCAGCACCATTTCCCAGACTACAGACCTCTGTCCTGGACAAACTACAGTTTGGGCACATGGTTGAGCAGAAGCAGCATATCTCTTTACTTCCAGGTCTGTGCCCTTGTTTGCCAGGATTCAGGGCTGAGTGTGCAACATCACACAGGTCAGTTCTTTGATATTTACTAGTGGGTGATTGCAGCATCCCAGCACATACCACCCCCCAGCCTAAGGCACTGAGAGGGAGAACTAGACAGACTCTGCTGAGGTGCCACCAGGCCCATTCCGCCAGGCCCAGTGGCTGTTCTGAACAGAATGAACCAGGATTATTTTAAAACCTGTTTCCATGTGAGCGAGCTCCACCCCCAGAGCGCTCAGGGCGATGCTCAGGCCCCGAGGGAAGTGTAGGATCGTGGGCGGCACTGAAAGGTTAGCAAATAGGGTGGAGACGCCATTAGAAAAGAGAGGAGTTCACTAAAGAACCAAGACAAAAACAGGCTTTGATGTCGCTGGACTTTTTCTTGGAGTCAGAGCGCCTCTAGTAAAATCATATTAAATATAATGAAATAAATGTCGGAATGCAGCCTGTCCCTGTGAAGATCAGAATCAAACGGATGTTCTTGTCTTTTCCCTCGTCCTGGGCATCCCAACTCCAAAATGAGAGCAATTATTCTAATTTGTTTTATTGCATTAGCGTGGGCAGAAGTAGAGAAAAGGGGCTTTCTTCCGACTTGGTCATCCTTCATGGAGAGCCTCGCAGGGCAGACCTCTGACTCTGGCTCAGAGACATCGTGGGAATTTTTGGAACATGATGTCTTCAGTGTCCTGACCTCTGGCCCCCAGCTGCAGGCCTCCACCCTGGGACCCCGAGCTGGGGCCTCTTCAAGCCTCTGATCTTCAGTCTTCTGTCTCAGTGCAGCCCAGGGCAGAAAAACAACCATCCTTGGGGGCTTAAAAAGGCATCAGGCCCCTAACGTGGCCAAGGACTTTCAGAACCCTCTGCCCACTCCTCACAGCCCCTCCTCAGAGACACTATGTGCCAGAGTCATCATAGTGATTTTCTTTTTTTTTTTTTTTTTTTTTTTTTTTTTTTTTTTTTTTTTTTTTTGTGGTGCCAGGGATTGAACTTAGGGCCTTGTGCTTGCAAGGCAAGCACTCTAATCATTGAGCTAAATCCCCTGCCCATAGTGATTTTCAAAGCAACTGCAGGACCACACAAAATAGCTCCAGTGGCTACCCTTCCCCCGTGCAAAAGTTTCCATCTGGTGGTTTTCCTGCAGTGGGCTGTGCTTGCCAGGCACACCTTTGTAGGCTGCTCATGGACTCAGATGCAGGGTTCATTTAATCCCACGTTGTCTGACGACAAGGAAAATAATGACACTGAAATCTTTTGGATTTTCTAAATTAAGAAAATTATTATCACGGTCAAATGAGTGAATTTATGTGATAGGACAACTTGCTGAGATAGGGCGGTAGCGTCTAGCAGAAACTGATTGTTTACAAACCTCTGAGTGTTTATGGAAAATCTATACTTCAAAAGCACCAAGCTGCAGTGAAGATATCATCCTTTCCATCATCTCCCCCACTAAACCGTTAGGCCATGGTCAGTTTGGGGCCACAAGGTAGAGGTGTGTTGATAGAACTACAGTGTGTGACTTCAGTCCAGGGCATCCAGGGCTCGCAGCAGCCCTCGGCTCTGTCCACCTGCTGTTCACCGAGAGCACTGGGGCTCCACTCACAGGGATAGGACTGCTGGACCCTTGGGACACAGAACCCCTGAGATCCAGATTTTTTTTCTGTGCTGGGAGTTGGACCAGGGCCCTGCTCACTCCATGTCAATGTTCTACTACTGAGCTACACCCCAGCCGTTGGACACAGCTGAAGTCAGGGCAGTTTGTGGTGGCAGTTTGTGAGTCTGAAACCTAAGCACATTTGGGTGGCACTGCCACCTCTAGCAGCAGTTCCCTCGCCCACAAGAGCTGGTCTGGTCTGAGGTCTGGCAGGGCCAGGGGGCTCTGGGTGACACCTGGGCTGGTCCCTCCAAACGTGGAGACAGCTGAATCTTAGGAAGTCACAGAGCATGTGCTTATATCGCATGAGTAAACTGTGCAGCAATCACTGCAGCCCTCAGATGTGGTGTCTTGCAGAGCATGTGGGCGTCCCGTGTGGGAGCTCAGCTCCTGTAAGGGAGTGACAGTGCTGCCGGTCGAGCCTGTGTCCCTGCGCCTACTCACAGGAGCACAGCTTGTTCTCCAGCCCTTCTTATTCCAGGGAAGCAGAGGTCCAACAAAGCTCTCACAGAGCAGGAAGAGGCCGTCATCTGGGCTGTCAGGCCGAGAGTTCAAAGCAGTATTCGGTCCCAGCTTTCTCCTTTCTGTGTTTGAGGCCAGGTGTCTCCATGTTCAGAGTGAGTTTTTGAAAAGCACCTGTGTGCTACTTGCTGCAAAATCAAGACATCTCCCATTCTCCATCTTGATGCTGTCTTTCCTAAGCAGGGGGGCAGGAGGGTCACAGGACAAGTGCAGGTCATTTGGCTCCTGTGGGTCTGGCATGCTATGGCCTGTCCGTGCCATTTTTCAAAATTAATTTTGGGCTGGAAAGGCTCAAAGAGGTCTTTGTTCCCTTGACACTTCCTCTGGAAGAAAAAAGCTGTGGAAATCTGACATCTGCAATGCTGGAGTGAGCTGAGGGAGGGGCATAATTATCCTCCACTCCTGGAGAAAGGTTCAGCTTTTTAAGTGTCTCATATCAACTTGGAATTTGAGTGACATCTTAATTATTTTGTTTTTTTTTCCCCTCCTTTTCTTGGTTTGAATCTCCAAAGAGTCCCGCTCTTGGGTTCTGTGGGGATGTGTGATGCTGAGCCAGGCTCACAGGTGCTAAGGTGGCACCCACTTTCCTGCCCAGCAGAAGAAGCCATCAGTCGTGCCTGAGTGGATACAGACTGAGTCTCTGGTGGCAGCTCACTCAGACCCTGGTTGGTCAGACACTCAACTTGTACAAGTACCATGGATGCTCAGGGCAGGCGTTAGGTCTGGGCACTGCCTCATGGTGCCTGTGATCTAAGCAAACCAGTTTTGGCTGACTGACTTGATCCTCACAGTAACTTAGCCAGAAGTTTCTAAATAGCACTGTTCTCAGGTCACAGAACATGACTCCAGGAGACTTGCAGTGTTGTACACTGCTGTCCTGTAATGTCAACTGGCAGGCACCCGTGGGGCCTGAAGGACCCTAGAGACATGGACACTGAAACAGGAAGTGGCCCCTCTTCCAGTTAAGTGGTGACACCATGCAGTCCATGCACAGATATTCCTCTGTCCAGATCTCTCTCTCCTGGGATCCCTTGTCTGCCCTCTGGAGGCCAGTTGCTGCATCTGGGCTCTGTCTTCCAGGGCCAGGTCACCATCCCTCTTGGCTCTCACACTTGTGCATCCTCCCCAGTGCCAACCAAAGTGTGGGAAGCCCGTTTCCTCAGCTGCCCAGTGTCCCTTTTGTGTGTGAAGGTCACTTGTACCCCTGCCCAGAAGTCTGGTTGTCTTTCCTGATGGCCTCTGCTTGGATCTTGGGCATTCTAATTAGTCCCACCATACCATTCCTGTGGATGGCCTCACACAATGTGCCTTGGATTGGGTCTGGGTTCCAGGGACCTCCTGCATTTCCATGTCCTGGTCTTTCCTGTGCTTTCTGCTCTGTACACACCTGTCCTTGCCATGTGAACTCATGACCTAAGTCTCCACACTGTACAATCATTACACACTGGCCCCAGCCTTCCCAGGGCTGCTCCTACTCTTTAGACCATCCTCGTCAATCCTGTTCACTTTCATGTTTGCCTGGTGATATGTCCCCCCAACTTCGTGTGTTCAAATCCTAATCCCTGGAGTGATGATGTTACAAGGTGAGGCTTAATACCACCTAGTATCTCTCTAGGGGAAACCTTTGTGAATGGAATTAGCGCCCTAATAAAAGGGTCCCCAGAAAGACCCATCACCCTCTTTCTGCCATCTGAGGGCATAGCAAGAGGCCAGCAATCTGCAATCAGAAACAGATCCTCACCAAAACTAACCATGCCAGGCCCCTGACTTCATATCCTATGAGAAATAAATATCTGTCGTATTTTGTCATGGCAGCCTGAAAACCCTCTCCTTGCCTTTTTTCTATGCCCCTCTGACAGGCCTGTCTACCCCCATTAGGATGTGGCCTCTTTTTGTGCCCACCTGAACCTCTTGGACACTCAGTCCAGGTTTGCAAGTGAATTATAGGTGGATGGATGGATGAGTGGATAGAAGGTGAATGGATGGTTAAGTGGATGTTGGATAGATGATAGATAAGTGGACTGATGATAGATGAGTGGACCGATGATGGATGGATAGATAGGTGAGTGAATGAATGGTAATAGAAGAGAGGGTGTTATATAGATAATGAATAGGTGGATGAAAGAGTCAGAGGATGGATGATGGAAGTATAGGTGGGTGATGGATGGATGATGGATAGGTGAATGATGAGTGACTGATGAGTGGATGGGTGACAGGTAGGTGAATGATGGATGAGTGATGAGTGGATGGATGATAGATGAATGGATGATGGATGATGAATGGGTAATGATGGATCAATGATGGATGGACTGTGGATGGATGGGTGATGAGTGGATGGATGGGTGATGAGCAGATGATGGATGAGTGAATGATGTATGATAGATGAAGTATGGATGGATAGATTGATTATGGACAGATAGATGGGTAATGGGTTAATGGATGATGGATAGATAGATGGGTAAAGGATGGGTGGTAGATGAATGATGGATAGGTGATGGGGTGGGTGGGTGATGAGCAGATGATGGATGAGTGAGTGATGTATGATAGATGAAGTATGGATGGATAGATTGATTATGGACAGATAGATGGATAATGGGTTAATGGATGATAGATAGATGGGTAAAGGATGGGTGGTAGATGAATGATGGATAGGTGATGGGGGGGTGGGTGGATGATGGATGGGTAATGGATGATGGATGGATCATGGGTAGATGATGGATTGGTAGATGACAGGTGGATGGATGATGAATGAATGGTTAATTTGTGATGAGTGGATGGTTAATGGATGATGAGTCAATGGACAATGGATAGGTGAATGATAAGTGATGGGCAGATGGGTGATGGGTGGATAGATGGATGATTGATGAGTAGATGGATGATGGATGGGCGAATGGTAGATGATGGGTGATGAGTGGATGAATGATGGATGGATGAATGATGGATGAGTAATGGGTGGGTAGATGGGTAATATGTGGTGGATGGATGATGGATGAATGGATGGATGATGGATAGGTGATAAGTGAATGATGGGTGGGTGAATGGATGGTGGATGGGGAGATGTAGCCAATGCAACTTTTCCAGGGATGAGTATAGCTGCAGGAAGCACTGTCTCTAGAGAAGACTGGGTTTCTTTCTCTAAAATCATTTCTTACCTTGCACCACAGTTCGTTTGGAAGAAATAGAAATTAGAACCAAATCTCTGCATCTCTGGCTAAGGATTTAGTGCTAGCATGGAATAGTTGTTTCCGACTTAAAAATGAGTCACCTGATACTGCTGGCGCTTGAGAGAAAGGGGACAGGGCACATGTGCCGACCTCCTCCCTGGACATTGCTCAGGGTGGCCGAGACAGGGCTACAGGGGCTGACTGCTGGGCAGAGCCCCTGCTCTCCATAGCCATTCTGCCTGGGGCCAAGTCTAACCCAATTCAGATGACTCCTCACTGTTCTGGAAGCTTTTCCTGTCAGTACCCACATGTTCTGATCACCAGGAGGGTCCCTGTTCACTGGCTGAGTGTGGGTTTCCCTCAAGTGTTGTAAGTGGCAGTAATTGGCTCATGTGTGTAAGAGTACTCCATCCTGTACTGAAGCTTTCCAGTCATCTGTTGGGGTGACAGCTCGTGAGTTGTCCCTTTGACATTGTTCTTAGTGTCTACAGAGTTTGGTTAGGGTCTCCTATACCACCAAAAAAAAAAAAAAAGTCCTGAATGTGCTTTTCATAAAACTTTGTTAAATTTTACTTTTTAGAGTGTTCATAGACCTTCACAGCACAGGCTCTGTGGCCTCATAGATGGTTCACTTTTTTGGTTTTTGGCTTTAGGTTTTTTTAGAGAGGGTCTTGCTGAGTTGCCCAGGCTGGCCTGGAATTTTCAATTCTCCTATCTCAGCCTCCGGAGTAGCTGAGATTACAGGTCATGTGCCACCATGCCTTTCCTCATCCACTTTCATCCTTGGGAGCTGGTCTTGGCGAGTTGTTGCCTAGCAATGTCCTGGCCATGCCTGATGCTCTGCTTTCTCAACTCTACAGGGCCTGATCAAGATCCGGGGTGACAAGTGCTGGTGGGACCTGACCTGCATGGACTATCACTACGAGGTGAGCAACAGGCCAGCCACCACATTGCCGCCCCATGCATCTAGGATGTCCTTTCTCTGGCTAGTCAGGGCATGAGGCATTTGTAGAGGTCCTTGCTTACTGGGCTGATAGGACAGGCACTTGGCCCACCCTGGGGCCAAGTCCAGCTGTACTTCAATTTTCCCAGACCCCTGGGACAGATTGGGCACTGTCCCTGTGGGGGCTGCCCTACAGTCCCTCTCCTCCAGCAGGTGTGGCTGCTGCCCTGCTGGTCTCTGAAATGCCCCATCCCAGGCCTCGGCCCAGGCTTCAGGCACAACCACCAGGCCTAGGCCCAAGTCTCAGAGCCTTGGACAGTCCCATCCCTGTCAGTGTCCCTGCCAGATGTCTATGTGCTAAGGTTGGGAGCCAGGGCAACATTTGACATTCTGGTGCCCAGCATATGTCCTTCTCCTACACGACTCTTTCTCCAAATTTCAGCTCATTGCCCAGAGCCCAAACATGGGAAAGGCAGTGTTTACTTACTCATTGGCTGAGAGGCCACCTCTGTGGTTCTCACTGTCCTTTGTAGTCCTTAGTCCTGAGCTTTGGGCATTTCACATCCTGTCTGAATGCCAAGGTACCGTCCCCTTGCAGTTGTGCCTTTATTGTGTGTCCAGCATCTTGGGCCACCATATTGGTGAACTTATACCAGAAAAGCACCATTAGTGCTTCTCTTTGACTTGATATCTTGACTATATTTTTCAAGTCTTGAGACCTCCCCTCATCCTATCCAATGTCCCTCAAAAATCCTCTCTCTGCTCTGCTGGGGACCCCAGAGCTCCTTTGTCCTTGGGCATGCTCATCAACATTCAGTAACGTGCTTGGGTTGTGGATTTAGCTCAAGTGGTAGAGTGCTTGCCTAGCAAGCACAAGGCCCTGAGTTTGATCCCCAGCACCACAAAAAAAAAAAAAAAAAATTCAGTAACGTTCCAAGAGGAATTATTGTCAACCCCATATGCACCATGATAGGAAGCAGCCCCTGGGGATAGATGACCTGGCTGTATGCTGGTGGACTATTTGCACACACAGGCCAGGTGCTGGAAAGTCTTAGAGCTGTCTGCATGCAGATTTCAGTGGGAGTTGATACACCAGCCATCCCCTACCAAAAAGACCAAGCAGGCCTGCTCCCCAGAACAATGACAGTCTGCAACTGGCAGCTTTCTCCACATGTCCTCACTCAGCTTGGCTTCCAACCTAAACATGGGCTGTCGAAATCCCCAGAGCATCTCTGGATTTTTGTCGCCAGAGCCTGGTCAGCTGGGACACATGGAGGGGGGCACCCTGAGGACCTGAGGTTACATCTATGGAAGCCCCGCAGCCAGTGCCACACTCAGGTCAGGGAGGTCCTGAGAAGAGGGCTGGCTGTGGAGGCTCCATCACACTCCCAGGGCTTCTCTGAACCTGTGAGTGGCCAGTGCTGCTCTGGGGTCCTGCTGTATCACACTCGGCCTCAAGAGTGGACAGAATGTGCTCGTAGTACTGGCCAGCCTAGAAACACTGGCAGGATGGCCATGAATACGGGTCTCTTGGCATAAGGACTGTGGGGCCAGGGGCCTGTGCTCATCTGCACCCCTTAGCCACAGGATGGAGGTGGCTTCAGACCATCTGGATGAGTTTTCACTGGGAGCACTGTCTACAGAGGGTGTGGAGCTGAACACAGGGCAGGCAGAGGGCATATGTCCCGACTCTGGAGTCAGGAAGGAGCAGAGGGGCAGCTTAGGGTAGAATTGGGGCATGTCTCCTCCTGGAGCTGCAAGCAGGCCTAGCTGGATAGGGTAGGTAAGGGTGCAGGGAGCAGGGACCAAGAGGCTGGGACAAATGGATCCTCCCCTTGTGGGCAATGGCCCATCCACACCACCGCTACGACATGGACCATGGCTCGTCCTCCCTGCACCATGACTCACAGCACAGCCTGCTCTAGGGCTTCACAGTTTGTGCTCAGCCTGTGCAAGTTCCTCTTTTCCATGGGACTCTGCCACTTGTACTTACACTACCATGCATTGTCGTGCCTGTGTTGCCTATGTCAGGCCTGTGTTACCATGATATGCGGCCCTCAGGCAGTGGTGTCATTAGGAAAGAGCGACCACTGGTCACTTGGGGAGGGAGCACATCATGGATCAGGTCCCTGTCCCATGGCCCTGCAAGGATGTGGGAAGACAGCAAATATGTGACTGTGCATCAGGGACTGGACCAGTCCAGGCTAAGGTCAGTGCTGCAGGACATGCTGAGCTGCAACCCTGGAGAGCAAAGAACACTGAAGGATCCAGAGCCATGGCCCAAAGGCTCCACTGAGGACACCAGTCACCAGCACAGGTCCCAGGTCACCTGATACCTCTGTTCAGACTGCTGCAACCCAGCTCCCACAGCCCCTCCTCAAATTGGATAATTTGTAGAATAGCTCATAGAACCAGGAATAGTTTCCTCATGATTGCCACTTATCACAAAATTATCAACCAGGAGTGATTGGAGGGAATAGGCAAGGGCCCCCACACCTCACGTGGTTACCAGCCCTAAAGCCCCATTGTTTTGCAGGGTTTTGTTACGGGGCAGGGCTGATGAACCCACGGCCATTGGGTGTTTAGGCCATCCCCAGCACCCCATCCCAAGTGGCAGGACAAAAATGCCCCCACACACATGTGGCAGGTGCCTCAGGAGTGGCCTCCTTAGCCTGAGCTTGATGTGGCCAGAAGGGTCTCATAATAACAACAGATGTTCAGGGGCATCAGGAGCTCTGTGCCAGGAGCCCAGAGCAGACCCAGTATGGATGCCCTGACTTAGGACAGCTGCACCCTGCTGCAGGTGCAATGGCCTCCTCTCACCTCCACATCACAGCCACCAGCACAACACACAACACACAACGCTCTGCAGAGTACTGATCATTCCCTGGAATTGCCCTTGACTCGATGCCCAGCACCAAGAGGAAGATCATACCTTGTAACTGGCCCAGGAATAGATCAGGATTCAAAGTATGGTTTCTACTGAATGCATCTCACTTTCACACCATCGTGAATTTGAGGACTGTCTGTACACATTTATTATTATATCACAGTGTCATAGAGTCCCCTGGTATCCCGTGTCCTGGGGAGCAGCCTTGTATTCCTGGGCTCTGCTGCTCGCAGAATGACTCTGCCTGTGAGTGTCACTCATACCCAAGCCCTGGGGTGTTGTCCTCACCTCAAAACCAGTTCCCCTTCAAGTGATGTACACCAAAAGCCTTGTCACCAAGCTCACGGGCTCCACTCCGGCAGGCAATTGTAATCACAGCTTAGTAAAACTGTCCACACAAATGCCCACAGGAGCACCTCCACCTCAGATTTTTATGAAGGGAAGAAAAGCAAATGCAGCTTACCTGCTAGCAGCTTTATGTTCATTCAGTTATCTTCAAAACACACAGTACTCCATTTAGAAGCAAGGAAAGGCTGCCCTGGCAGGGGCATTCCCACATTAACCTCTTTGCTCTATGCAGATTACTGGAACCTAAACTTTTCAGCTATTTTGATTATGTAATTTTTTTTGCTTTGCTTTTTGTTTTTAATAAAATTTATTTTAACTTTAGATTTATGGAATAGTTACAAAAAGAGTACAGAAAATTTCTGTGTAGCCCTCACCCAGTTTTCCCTAATGTTAACATCTTACATTACTGTGATGCATCTGTAAAACTAAGCAGCTGGCATTGGTAAATTACTACTGATTATGCACCAGACATTATTTGGGTTTTACTACCTTCTGTTTTCTGTTCTTGGACCCAATCCATGATGCCATGTTGCATTTAGTCACCGTATCTCATTAGTCTTCTCTGCTCTGTGATGGTTTTTTAGTGTTTCATGACCTTGACATGACCACGAAGGTTTGGAGTCCATCTAGTTAGATATTTTGTAAAATGTCCCATGACTTGAGTTTGTCTGATGTTTTTGTCATAATTACACTGTGGTCGTAGGGTTTGAGGAAAAGTCATAGTGAGATGCCCTTCTCATGGTATCAGTGTAACTTTCTGGTGATATTAACTTTAATCATTAGACCATGGTTGTATTTGGTAGTTTCTCCACTGAAAAGTTGCATTTTTCCACTTTCCCAAATTTTCTTCTTGGAAAACAAGTCACTAAATCCTACCCATTCTCCAGGAGAGTACAATATTAAGTTTCAGGTCCTGGAGAGAAATAATCTGCATACATTAACTGGAATTCTTCTGTAAGGAAAAGGTGTCTCTTCTCCCCCTTTATTTATATTCAGTCATTTTTGTTTTAATTTATTATGTGATTTTTATTTTGCTGCTCAAATTGTTCCAGCTTTGGCTATTGGGAGCTCCTTTAGGTTGGCTCATGTGTCTCTTTTTTTTTTTTTTTTTAAATCTCCTTACTGGAACATCAAGATACTCCAGGCTCATTGATTACACAAATTTGTACCTTGACATTTCTCCATATTGCATGAAGATCTTTCATCCTACAGCTTCACAGTTAAACTTTGACAAGGTTTGCTGTGTGTTTTGGCGCCCTGAGCTGTTAAAGTCTTCTGTGGCCAAATTAAAGCCATGGCCACCCACAATGGGTCACATCGTGGTGGGTCTGTGCCTGAGAGCTGTAACCTTCACGTTGTCCCTACTTTGTCTCCCTATCCTCTCCTCTCTCCCTGTCTCCCTCTCTCTGTCTCACTCTCCCCCATGTCTCTGTCTCTCCTCTGTTTCTCTTTCTCTGTCTCCATCTCCCTCCATCTCTCCCCCTACACTTGCTCTGGGGCAGCACTAGTGAGTTAATAGAAGTTTATATTGTTGTTTTGCTCCAGAGTCCTGCACACCAAGCTGACCTTTAATCCAGGAAAATAAATCACTTTCCACTGCTATCATTTGTAAAGTCCCTCAGACTCCACATGCATAAAAGAAGCCTTTGTATGGTGTTGAGTTTTTAAGTTAGAACTTCAACCCAAAGCAAGAACAGCTGCCATGCAGGTCACCTGCACCATCACCAGCTCAGAGCTCCCGACACAATGTAAATTCTGTAGTGGAGCCTAGGAGCCGTGGGCTCAGCATGGATGTTTGGGTGTGTCTGTGCATTTTTGTGTTTGGGGGTGCATGTATTTGTGCATGCACTTGCGTGTATATATGGGACACGTGAATACTCCCTTGTGTGCTCTCCTGCTGAGTGCTGCCCAAACATCCTGGCACCCACTCCACATTTGCTTCCTTCTTCCTCGGTTTCTCTAACCAAGAACATAGAGTGTGCCTGAGGATAACTTTACTTGGCATTTCTAGTTTATCTTCTTGGGACTGGGTGGCCTTCCCACTTCCTGTGATACTCTCTTTCTGTACAAATGTCAAGGTTGGTAAGATGGCTTCTGCCTGAAACAGCAGCATATGCTAATCACAAGGGTGACATATCCTCAGGCAGTCCCCTCATACCTGGCCAGGGAGAGCTGGCCAAGGGGAGCATGGTGCATGAGGAAGAAGGAGGGCACAAAAGGCCACTGCTTCTGAGACCTAATGTCCTTGACACCCACAATCCTGACTGCGTTGGCCACACATCCGAGATACCTACCAGTCAGTGCTGCTGTGCAGATGTGTCCGAGTGGCCAGAACTCTTGGCCTGTATTCTAGATAGCCCAGGCCTGGAGTGCAGCATTTCTTCCACTGGGGCCATGTGGTTAGTCCGGGACAAAGTGATGTGTCTCTTGTCCATCTGTCCTTTCCTGACCTGAGCAGCAGTCCAAGTGTACTCACCCAATTCCTTCCCCTCAGGGCCTGGCCCGGCCTGCTCATCTCTCAGGCAGGTGCTCTTAGAAACTTGGCGAAGTTGTTTGTAAATCGGTGATGTGCAAGATCTTGGTGCTTAGTGGAGTTTGCACCCCACCAAGCAGTAGATGATGACGCCCAAGTTCTCTCTTTTTACTCTTTCAAGCATACTGCTGCTGAGAATTCAAAAGGTGATATGAAGCAATGTTTTTATGTTGTGGTGCACTTTAAATGCTTGTAGTAGGAAAGTAGCATGCTTTCCATGGTGGTGATGACCCAGTGTGCGGTGGGAGCTGATGTGCTCCTGCCATTTGCATGGGAAGCTGGCTGTCTGATGAGTCCTAACTTCCATACATGAGGGCCACTGCTCCACTGCAGAAGAAGAGCCCTGTGCAGATGCTGAAAGCTATGGAGGCGGGAGGGGCAGGAATGTTCATAGGGCCCTACTAGAGTTATGCACTGCTCCTGTCCCTGGGGCTGGGCACCAGTGTGAGCAGAGGATTGGGTGACACAGGGACCCACCCAAGGGGAGAGATAGCAGCAGGCTCTGGGTATGCAAGTTCAAACACAGCAGCTTCCTAGGTGGCACCTCTGCCCTTCGGGAGCCCTCTAGGTATGAGCTGGTTGGTCATGGGGCTGGCTGAGCTGGGTTGTGGCCCAGTGCCGAGCATGAGCTTAGCATGATACATGGTACAGTGTTGATCTCCAGCATCATGGGGAGGTGGGGAAGAAAAGGAAGGGGCTTGTTGTGAGTGAATGACAAGAACTCCAGGTAGTAGGGCCAATGTGTCAAGAGCCTGGATAGGGACCAGACACGTGCTTCCCCCTAAGTCTATATCATCATACCTGGATACACCATGCAGGCATTCATGGGAACCAATCTGTGGCTCTGAATCAGGAATCCCAGGGGCCAGGACGATTCTGTGCCAATCTCAAACGCCCGGTGTCTTCTGCTGCTGGCCCAGATTTAGTGAGTCCCCTAAGGTCCTGGGGCTTATGGTCTGCCCTGCTGGCTCAGCCCAGCTCAGGAATCCAGGTGTGCAGTTGGCAACAATTTTAGCTCAGGATTTGATTGCATGTTTTCACAAAAACTTGGTTTTTTACATGCTTTTTAATGTTTTATTGTTCTCTATGGGAAATTTCAAAGTACAGAAGTGTTATAAAGAATCTATATTTCCCCACCCAAGTGAAACTGCAGCCATCCCCAGTGCATGACAGAGAATTGAGATTTAAGCAGGAACTGGCCTTACCCCAACCCGCTGTGCATTGGCACTGCCTGCAGTCCTGTCCATGGGGAGAGTGTGTCCCAGCACCTTGCCACAGACCCTCACAGGAAGGCAAACTGGAGTGGGGACTTTGCTAAATATGCTTCTAGGCAAAACCATCTCCCACACTGCATGGAGACCAGCAGCGAGCATCAGGAAGAGGGTTCACTCTGGGAAGCATGCACCAGTGTGGCAGGAGTGTGCTGGCAGCTGACGGCGGGGCTGGCACCTGTCCCTGTGTCCCCCGGAACCTGCTCCAGCCCAAGACAGAGTGAGTGGGTTGCACTGGGCCCTTATTTGTAAGCCTGTAAGCATGCAGCTTTCCTTTGCACTGGCCTTCAGCACTTGTGGGTAAAAAGTCCCACAAGTATTTCAGCCACAGTATCCATCTCCACTTGGGGTTTAAGAAGTCCTTATCATCAAGAAGGATAGGGCAAATTCCCCAGATGGTTTTGATACAAGAGACGTTCCTGGTTGAGTCTCTAGTGAAGAGACCACAGATGTTGCAAACAGTTGCATACGTGTTTGGGGAGTAAGTTTAATCTCTTGCTGGGAGTTTAGGGGAAATTTAATTCTGCCTTTAAGGCCCTCTCCTGCCATGTCCTGAAAACCCTACAGAGGCCACTTGCCTTGGGGACCAGGTTTCATCTCACAGACCTGAAGGCACCAGTACCCAGCAGTGCAGGCAGCCCCTATATTTAATTGGTACCCCTTGACTGCCTTATGCAAGATCCCATGTCTGCAGCCCACAGTGGGGCCACCTGCTGGGGCTTCCATGCAGAGGGGTTATGGGCAAGTGGCACAATCAATGCCAGATGGTTCTGCAGTGCCAGCCTTGGGCACTGAGTGCGGCAGACTCCTCCACCACTCACCAACCCCGGGGCCTAGGGCATGTCAAGCCAGCACCAATTGGCCTGTCTGGTTCCCAGGGTTCTATAAGTGACTGCAGTGGCTCAGAGCTGCTAACAGGGACCGGGCCTGCTGCCCAGACAGCCTTGCTGGCAGAAGCCTATGGCCTATGCACACCCCACCCCCAGGCCAGGCTCACCCTTGGTCCCAGGAATGTCTGTGTCCCCCACTGCTGGGCACTGCTACCTGAAGCTGCAGGATCCACCCATCTTTGACATAGCATGTTTCATGACTCCTGTGGCCCCGTGTCCCACCTGTCCAGCCCACGCACTTGAGGCTCACCGGGCTCTCCTCTGTGCTAACCCGTGCCTGGGGCCGCTTCCCAACTGCACACCGTGAAGCTTTGCATGCCCTTCCACCTTCCACAGATTCCTTCCTTCTGGGTCTAGGGCCTGTTCACATGGAACCTCAGCCAGGAGACCCTTCTTTTGGGAGGGTACTGGGGATTGAACTGACAGCCTTTACACTAAACTACACCCCCAGCCTTTTGTTTTTTTTTAAACAGGGTCTTGCTTAGTGAGATCTTTTAATGGTGACAAGGGGACCTGTGCTACCAGCTGTCTTGGGCTGTAATTGGACATGGGTCACTAGAGCCCTAAGATTTAGGGGTCTGCTAATCTGGGAATAATTTGTACCAAGGTTGACATTATTCCTAAAAGCCATAAAAGTTACCTTTATAGAAGCTGTGACCAAATCCAGTTCAGTGGACTGGAAACTGCAGCTTAGTTGCTTATCCACTGAGAGATTTACTAGTCTAAACCTGCAAGGCTTGGGAAGCACAGGCTGCCTCCTGTAAGTGGGTCCCCATTCCAAGCCACAGGTAGGTGCAGAGGTATGGCCTCAGGTCACCGATGGCCATGACTGCATGGCCAAGGATGGAGGGTGGAAGCACAGACAAGCTTCTGGCTTTGTGATGCTCAAGAAGTCCTGACCCCCAACTTCACATTGATAACACATTGACTTAAATGACGAAATACAAATTGGAATGCAGATTCCACAAAGTTAGAAGTGTGTGATTGAGTTTCTAAACCTATGGGAATTTTCCAGATGTTTTTCGGTTTGGGGCTTCTTATTTCATTCCTTATCATCAGAGCATACTTTACATGCCTTGAGTCTTTTAAAATTTTCAGAATTTGGTTTGTCTCCATGGACATTCCACCTAAGCTGTAAGAAGAGCATATTCTGTGTTCTGCAGGTGTTAATGAGACCGGGCTGGCAGCAGGTGGTGCAACTCTTCTGTCCCTGCTTATTTGCTGTCCACTGTGCTTTGTGCAGTTGACCCTGTTATTAGCCATGTAGGTGTTTACGTGCTACCCTTCCTCTTGAATGCCAGGCAGCGCTCCTTGTCCTCCAGGTTCTGCTCCTGCTGCAATGTCTGCTTTGTCCACAGCTTTCCCATGTGGAGTATTCCAGCCACAGCGTCCCTCTCCACTTCAGGTTTAAGAAGTGAGTAGTGCAGTGACTCTTCCCCACTCACTGTATTTGAAGTCATCTCTCATAAGGCAGCACTTAGCTGCATCTTACCTGTCCGGTCTGACAAATGCTGCCTTCCCTTGGGGATATTTAGATCATTTGCATCAAATCTGACCTTTGACATGGACAGTCATCAGGCTGTTGTCTTATTTCTTTTTTTCCATCTTTTTCTGCCTTATTTTAATTGAATATGACTTTTTAAAATTTTCTTTATGGTTTATTAGCTCTAACTCTGTTTTATTTCTGTGGTCGTTTTAGGGTTTAGAGTATATGTATCTTTAACCCATCCCACTGTACCTGCAAGTTACACTATCCTTATTTCAAAAATGCTAAAAGACCTTTACAGTAATATTCTTTCATTTTCCCTTTCTGGCCTGTTTGCTATCAATGTCACAGTTACTTCTGCATATGTTATAAGCCGCATACTTTATTATTTTTCTTTAAACTAGCACATCATCTTTTTAAGATGTTTAATTAAATTGCAAAGCAAACTCCTCTGTTCTTCTATATACTTAGCATGTTCAGGGCTCCTCACCCATCTGTACAGATCCAGATTGCCAGCTCACATTTTTTTCACACCTCACAGATTGCTTTATGTTCTCCTCCTGTAGGTTTGCTAGTGACATATTCTTTCAGCTTATCACTGTCTAACAAAGCCTTTATTTCACCTTGGTTTTTGAGAAAGGTTGCTGTTGGGCAGGATTCCAGGCTGACACCCTCTCCTCACTCGTATTACTTCCCTTGTGAAGTCCTTGGCTGCTTTGTGGGATGCACCTTTGTTCTGTTTGGTCATAAGATCTTCTCTCCCTCATTAGCCTTGAGCAGGTTGCCATGATATGCTTCGAGGTCACTGTCTTCATGTTCCTTGGGCTTAAAGTTTATTGAGTTTCTTGGATCTGTTGGTATAGAGGTTTCATTTGGAAAATATTTGGCCAATATTTCTTCAAATATTGTCTGTACCCTCTCCTCTTCTTCAGGGTATCCAGTTATGGGTGTATCTGGCTGCCTGACATATCCCACAAGTCACTGAGACTTTGCTCCTCTCTAATACCCTCTGCATGTGTTTGGTTTCCTCATAAATAGTTCCCATGGCTGAGTCTTCACCCACTCATCTGCTCCTCCCCAATTTATCTGCTGATAATCCTACCTAGTGCATTTTTAATAGGGAATGTTTGAGTTCCTTTCCCATGGTTACCCATGGTTACCATGGGGATTACACTTAACATCCTGAAGTTACAGTGCTCCCCTTTGCATTTGTACCAGCACAGCCTCAGTGACAGGCACACACTCTGCTCCTGTCAGAGGCTGGTGTCACAGAATTATGTCTTTGCACACTGCGAGTCCAAAACTATGACCTAACTGTTTAAAGTGCATTGATCTCTTCAGTTACATGGAGAACAAAAGCAGGGTCAAACCAAAGTTCCAGGAATATACTTTTAGACCAGTAGTTGCTCTTTTCAAAATATTAGTCTCTTAAATCATGTAGAAAATGAAAGTGGAGTTACAGACCACTGTTATGATGATACCAGCTTCTATAACTGCCCATCCATTTGCTCTATCAGGATCTTTCTTCTGATGGCATCAGGTTATGGCTCCTATAGACGTCTTCAGAGCTCAGCACAGATTGTAGATTCAGACTTTGTTCCCAGCTTCTCCTGCCCCCCAGCACACCCCAGACCCTAGTAACCTAGACTTTCCCTGTGGTGGGTCCAGTGTGTGCATACCCAAGTGACAGCCTCTGGTCACTGTCCTCTGAGGAACCAGTACCCCTGCAGAGCCATGTTAAGTGGCCTGGCTTTTTTTTTTTTTTTTTTTTTTTTTTTTTTTTTTTTTTTTTTTTTTTTTTTTTTTTTTTTTTTTTTTTTTTTTTTTTTTTTTTTTTTTTGGTGGTGCCGGGGATCGAACTCAGGCCCTTGTGCTTACAAGGCAAGCACTCTAATCACTGAGCTAAATCCCCAGCCCCTGGCCTGGCTATTTTTAAAGTGTTTTCATATCCCAAACACCATTCTGTTGCTCATTTTCTTTCTCTTTGTCTTCCATCTCCTTGGGAAGCTGACAGCAGGCCAGGCATCTCATGCTTCCCTGTGGTAACCTCCACAGCATGACTTCTATGGCTCACACCTCACCCAGGTAGCAGCCACCACTTTGGACCTCAGGTCTCCAGGGACCAGTTCTCAGAGGACCTTTACTAATCTGCTTCTAGACACGTAGTGTCCCTACCAAGGACTACATGGTCATTCAGCATGGGTCACCTCCTCACCCCATCAAGAGCTCATGTGTCCCCAGGACACTGTCATCAGCACTGGGGAAGGGGTTGGTCACCCTAAACCAGACTGAGAATTAGATTTCAGCTCAAGGACCTGTGCTGGGCATACGTGTGCCTCCTTCCCTTGAGGCCTCTCTTCCTGGGCTGGGGTGGAGCCAGCACCAGGGTGATGTCCCAGTCGGTGGGTGGGAGGCGTGCAGCATAGTCTTTAGTTAAAATAGGTATGTAGAGCTTGAATCCATACTCCAGAGAAGAATTACAGCATTTCCTTTTGCATTAAAACCCGCACACAGAATCTGTATTTACAAAGATGGGAAAATAGTGGACTGGGCTTTTCTGGCCTTGGACTTTTCCCTACAGGGACAGGAAGAGGTGCTCGAACCCCAGAACAGATATGCATCAGCGACCATGCTCCCCCTTCCAAATCATCACCTTTTCTGTTTTCATGTCTTTCTGACTTTGGATCGTCTCCTTTCAGAACAGATTTGTAAAATGTGACCCCAGGTCTGGACCGTACTGTACCCTGGTTGTGACACATTGTCATTGACCCCTAAGAGCCACCACTGCCTCCACAGGGCCACAGGTACCAGCGCCCTCAGCTGTTGGCTTGTGCTTTACAGGGTGCAGTGTTACCCCCTTCCACGTACAGTTTACAGCCAGGCTTCAGTACAGAGAGGGAGCTTTGTCCTGTGTGCCAGGGTGGGGAGGCCAGGCCCCCGCCATGGCCCTGAGCCTGCAGAGCTACAGCACAGGCAGGTCCTCAGTCCGCAGAGGGCCCAGGACATCCAGCAGAGGTGGGCACTGGGGAAGTCAGGCCTCCTTGCCAGGGAGTCCAGTCTTTATCGGCCACTGTTTTCGTTACTTTTCTCTCGTTGCTGAGACGAAATACCCAACACCCAAAGTTAGAGGAAGAAAGGTTTATTTAGCTCACAGTTTTTAGAGGTTTCAGTCCACAATCAGCTGGGTCCAAGGCAGGGTGGCATGGCAGATAGGCAGAAGTCAGCCAGGTAAGCAAGGAATGCAAGCAAGGGGACTAACCAGCTTCTTCCTGTATTTTATATTTTATCCAGGCTACCTGTCTTTAGGGTGGGCAGTACTCCCACCCTTAACCCTAATACCCTTAATCCTAGCGTCACATCCTTGATCCCAGCAGAACCATGCCAAACCAATCAGTGAACTTACTTAGTAATTACACACTCTAGATCCAGCTACCTCTTACCACATGAGGCTTTGGGGGGACATCTAGACACAAACCATAACAGCCACCAACACTGTCGTCACTGTGTTACTCTCACTTCATGGCGACAGTGATGCCCTGAAGCTGCAGACACCAGCCCTTTCTCCCAAGGGGCTGGTCCCCTACCACCTTCCTAGATACTGTCTACCTCAGTGTGTTTTACCTCACAGTGCTGCATTCTGTGAGCTGATATACACCAGATAAATAAGCAAATTTGCAGGAACATTCCCAAGCAAGTTTAAATCATGTTAAACAAGTTTATGGCCTTCCGAATCCAGATGACTTCTGTGCCCTCTTAGCCCATAGGCAAGCCCATAGTGGAGCTGCAACTGTTCCCTCATCCTCTGCTTCTATCTGTCCTGGGGGACATCTGGGGCTCCAGGGCCCAAAGTCCACATCATAGCCAGGAGGGTTATCCTTGGATCCCTCATCTTCCTTGGACATCATTGTTTCTATGTGGGACACAAAAGTCCTCAAATCCTAGGAAGGGAGAATCCCCTTTGCCCAGCAAGGTGGAGTTTAAACACCATGATTTCTAGACACTGCATGTCCACGGAGGTGAGCCCAGAGCTTCAGCAGGAGCCATGACAAGGCCACATCAGGATGTCCTGGTGCTGGTGGAGACCCATGGAGTCTTGCTGTCTGGGTCTGTAAGGTGACAAATTAGCAAGAAGGTGAAGGGCCATGGCCCAGGGCTGAGCTACAGACAGAACCACAGGGGCTTAGCTGTTGGGTCCCATCCTTGGGTTGAGGCTTGCTGGGGACTGCTGATAATGTGAGATGGTGAAAGAACAAGAAGCAACCTCAGAACAGCAATAAGCAGGCTTTACTTACAGAGTAAACCCAGCCAGAGGGGAGACTTCTCAGGAACAAAGGAGAAACTCTCAGAACAAAGGGGCTTAAGGTTTATATATGGGTTATGGCAGAGGGGTGAGAATGAGCCGGCCAGCAAGATTTCTGCAGGGTCTTTGTCCTTCCTTGTCTTGTGGCAGTGGGCCTTGGGGAGTGTCCAGGGCCAGAGGAGCTGGACGTGCCTTTCTGGGTGGCAGGCACCCTGTGTAACTTACGGCCCTTCGTTATCTTACAACTGTGAGCATTGTGACCTTGAGAAGATCTTGGGAACTGAGAGTTGATTGTTTCCCATGGGGCATTTAACTTTACAGCCATTAGCATTTTTGACTAGGCCTGGTTAGAAATGTTTGGTGATCAGAATATATAACAGGAACCACTCTGCAAGGAACAGATTGCTGTGTATATTGGAAAGCACTTAAAGGTGGACACCTCCGAGTGCCATTCCTGCAGAGGTGGATGGAGGGTGTGGTGACTCTGCAGATAACTCAGTGAAGAGTTTGGCTTCGGTCCTACCCACCTGAGCTGGTTTTTTTTTTTTTTTGCTTTCCTAAGGATTGGATAAGTAGCAGGGGCTGTGCACCAGTACAGGCATTGGGGGGGGGGGGGGGGGGCCGAGGACAGGTGGCCTGTGAGTCACTGTGGCCCACACGGGTGAGGCCTCCACACTCTTGGTTACTGGAGTAGCACATAGCTAAATCCCAAGGGATCCACATTTCAGAGGACCAAGGTGAAAGCACCTTCTTCTCCAAGTGACTTTTGCTCCTCCCCTTGCGGCAGACCTCCTTCTGCCTGTTTAGAGTCACTTGGCACTGTCTATCATACCCTCACCCCACCTCTGGACCTGTGCTCAAGTCCCTGTCCCTTGAAAAGAGCCTGTGTGACCCTGAAGGAGCAATCCCACACATACAAGGAAGGCAGAGGGACCTCAGGACCTTTCTGAGCCCAGAAGTGGGTGTGGTCCTGGGCTATGTGCACCAGGCAGCCCCTGGGGTTCTCCTGGCAGTGGAGGCCATCCTGAGCTCCAGAGGCTGCCCTGCCACCTGCAGTCAATGGGCAGCAAGCCTTCCTAGGGCCCGTAGTCCTGATTTGGACCCATGGTTTAAAGGCACGTCTCCTTCAATTAAAGTATGTAGTTTTTGCCTTTAAATGATGGTTTTATAACAGAGAAAAGAACTTGTTTTGCCTTCAAAACCCACCTACCCTGAGAAGTGCCTGGCCCTTCTTAGACAGGCCAGCTGGCTCTGCCTCTGCAGGCCTCAGGGAGCTGGGAGGGGCTGGAGCCAGGTGATGTGCCATCCCTGAAGCCCCCACCATCAGCCTGGAGGTTCATGGTCTCTCTTGTCCCCACAGACACAGCCTGTGCCCAACCCCCTGGCCTACTTCCTACACCAGTCACCCTGGTGGTTCCATCGCTTCGAGACACTCAGTAACCACGTCCTGGAGCTGCTGGTGCCTTTCCTTGTGTTCCTTGGGCGCCGCCTGTGCCTCCTCCACGGAGTGCTGCAGATCTTCTTTCAGGTGAGTGCAGCCACTTGCCACCACTGTCTCCGTGTGTCCGCAGAGGTGCCAATAACCTCAGGGTTTCCCACTGACCCTTTGGCAGGGAGGACTGGGGTAGATGGGCCTAGCTCCCAGCACCTCCAGAAGTGACCTCACCAGCTCTGCCTCATCCCCTGGCCCTGGGCAAGTGCTCTTCTCTCCCAGGAGGATCTGTGCAGGGTCACAAGAGACAGGCACAGGCCTAGGCCTGGTTAGATACACCACAGCCCAGTGCAGATGCTCCTACCTTGCTAGGTTTAATCCTAGTTTCTCCTCAAGTTCCAGAAGTTTCCCGTCACATGGAATTGGGGTTCTGAGAGGCCCATCTCACGCTATCTCCCTCGGGGTCGTGGGTTGTCAACACCACTGTCTTCCCCAAGTTGCAGGCACCTGACCCCACTCCTGCCACCTATCCTTAAGTGCCTCCCAGGATCTTTCTGACCTCAGGCTGCCACAATCCTTAGGACTTTTGGGATCCACTTATCAACTCCAAGGAAATCACAGTTGAGATTTTTTGGTTCATTTTTTTTTTTTTTTTTGGTACCTGGAATCAAACTCAGGGCCTTATGCTTGCAAGGCAAGCACTCTAACCACTGAGCTAAATCCTCGGCCTACAGTTGAGATTTTTTTAAATTTTCAATCTTACATATTATTTTTATGGATGTATAACCTATGTGCAGTGAAATGCACAATCTCAGGTGTATGGCATATTCTGACATCTATGCCCAGTCCAGCAGAGCTGTGTCCCCATGCCCTTCCTTTAGTCCCACCTCCATCATGGCACCTGTCTGAGCCTCTTGAGCTGGCTGACTCTGCCCTGGGCCACCTGTCCCCGTGCTCATGTCACTCTCCAGGACGACAGAGCTGCCTCCAGCAGGGCCCACAGTGAGGCACTCCACCCTACTGTAGACTCGGGGCTGATCCATTGCTTTACCACAAGCCTATTGTGGGTCCTGTACTCTCACCTGTCTGGGACCTGCTGTCAAGGACACTGCTGGGCCATGGGAAGGTATGCACTTATCCCTATGGGAAACACCCATTTCCCCAAGGGGTACCCTTTTCCACCTCCTCCAGCAGAGCTGCGCCCCCATGGCTCTATGTTATCAACTCTTTTGCCACTACTGGTTATTCCATGTAGGCTGTGCCAGGATGCAAGTGGTGCCTCATGGGGTTGGTCTCCAGTGGCCATGTTGTTCAGAGTCCATTGGGAAGAAATGATGTAGTCATAGCTGTCTTTCCACACTGTGAACTTCTCTCCAGAGCGGGAGGTGTGCCCTGTACCTTCAGAGCTGTGTGATAATTCCCTCATAGCCGCATAATTCTATTTCATCCATGTTTGGGCATATTTGTTCTGTGACCCTTATCTTTGTTGGTATTGTAAGTGAACATCTTTTTTTACCTAAAGTTTCTTCCTCTTTATCATTGAAGTTGTGTTTAGGTATCCTGTTGGCCTTCAGAATGGGTATTCTCAAGTGACTTTCCTGCACTAAGTGATGGTCACCATGCGTGTGGTTCTCTGATGATAGTGCTGTAAATAGCAGTGGTGTCCCTTGTCACTTTGTGGGTTCTGCTCCCACCTCTTCTCCCTTGCTGTGTGGGGTCATAGACTGTGCACTGTAGTGGTAATCCCGTTCCCTCTCCACACAGCCCACCTGGTGCGTCTGCCAGCGTCATGGCGTTTTGAAGCCACCAGTGTCGTGTTCCCTCTCCCTCTGGTTTACAAAGAGGTTCTGTTTCATGGTTTTGGTTTTTGTTTTGTGGTCAGGAGTGGCCACTGAATTTAGTAGATGTGTTTCCTGTCAGTTATGCAAGGGTCCCCTGGGTTTTTTCCCCCAATTTCCTAATGTGGTGGGTTATGTTACTCCTGCTATTGTCAAGCCAGCCTGTGTTCCTAGAATAAACCCAGCTTCGTCACGCTATGTAAATTTTAATATATTACTGGGTCTAATTCACCAGTGTTTTGTTTTGGATTTGTCATGGCTGTCAGTGAAGGAAGCCTGTCTGGTTTTCCCTCCTAACTCTGCCACGTGGATTTGCTGTCTATGGCATCACCCTCCCTGCCCAAATGGGAGCTCAGAGAAATGCAGGTGGCCTGTTCCTCTAACCCAGACAATGCCAGGCACGGGTTCTTTGTGAGTACGGGGCGACCCCTTCCGTGGCTGCAGGACATGCAGTTCCCCCTCTGGGAGGCAGCCGTGTCCCAGAATGTGTCCATTTCAGCTGATTTTAAGTTATTGGCCAAAAAGAGGTTGTCGTGTTCCTATAGTTACAGAATCTGGATCTGTGAGCTGTGAGGGAGGCTCCCCTCCTCCCGCCCTCATTTTCACATTTGACCTGGGCTGTGTTCTAAATTGGGCCCACAGTTGACTGTCCACATCTTTGCCACTGTGATGACCTTAAGGACATTAGAATGCTTAAATTGTCTCTCCCTGCCAGTTCACTTGCTCTCATTATGCCAGTGTTTTAATTCTGTTTTGCTTGGGTTTTAAGACTTCTCTTAGGAAAATTTTGGGTTTATAGAATCATTGTGCAGAGACCAGAGAGAGTCCCCTGTACCCCTCATCACAAACTCCTCACACTGGTGTGTGTGGCCTATAGGTGACACATGACTAACCAAAGACACCCCCCACCGTGCAGTGTGTTCTGTGAATTTGGACACATGTAGGAGGATATGTGTCCTCCACCACCAGTGTCACATGGTGTTCTCACTGCCCCTAGACTCCGCTGAGTTCTGCCTGTTCATCCTTCTCCAGATCCTAACCCCTGGATTCCCTTGACCTTTTCCTGTCCCTGTATTTCTGTCCTTTCCAATCATCCTAGAGTTGGAATCACTCTGCGTCTCCTGTTCAGACTGGCCTTTCTCTGTTGCATGATTAAGGTCCTCATGTCTCTCCATGGCTGGATCGCTCCTTTCTCCTTAGTGTTGAATGATGCTCCCTTGTCTGGGTATTCTGAAGCCTGTTTCCTGCCCACCTCTCCCACCACAGACAGAGGTAATGGGCTTCATGTTCCATGAAGGGCACTAAGGTGCTCAACTGAGTACGGCAAGAAGGGTTGCACGGACACCTGGGGGGTGCCCACCTGGACTGGTGGATCTCAGAATCTTGATCCAGGTCTGAGCACCAAGGATCTCTTCCTCCTCATGCCCAGGTGCCAGAGGGTAGCCTCTTCTGGGAACACACTCACCAGACTTCAGGATGAGTATCTGCCCACCCAGAGCAGCAGCCAAGCACCCCACAATCCACATTCTGTACCAGGTATGGACCCTGTTCTGGGTCTGCTGCCCTGAAGTAGCCCCTGCTCACATTTCTCAGTATGGTGATGATGCATTGGCCTGGCCAGGGATGCTCATCCTCCATCTGAGGCCCTGGGCTTGTTCCAGAAGGCCTGGCCCAATGGCCTCCTTACTATACCTCAAAAGTCCAGATATGTCCCTGGCATCCTCTCTAGCCCATCCCATATCCAAGACGAGACAGAGATTCCCTGGGCCATGACTCCCTGGGGCCTAGTCTGACATCACCCAGACAGAGTGGAGTCGTGGACTAGGGACTAGCAGGGCACAGCCTGTGCCATCCCAAGAGCAGGTGCCACAGTCAGTTTTGGGACAATGTAGTGTGGGTTTGGGGATAACTGTACACACTCAAATAGGGGTATCCTGGCAGGGGTACAGCTTCCGCAGCTCCGGCATCCTTCCTCTGGAAGGAATGGTGTACAAGCAGGTCGCCTCCTCCCACACTGAGTTTATACAGCTGCTTCAGAGGGTTCTGCAAGAACACAGGGTTCCGCTAGCTTCTTAGAGAAGTGCATGTGGGAAGGGACAGGGGAGCATGGTACCCCAGCTTCAAGGGCATCATTGGCATCCACCACAGACCAGATTAGGACATCCGCACCCCACTGGGGTGTCAGTCCTCTCAAGGAGGAGGTAGGCTGGGCCTGAGATTCTGCCAGAGGCTACAAGGGAAAGGATGGGGACTTGGAGAGGTAGCATTTGAGAGATGTGCTCCACAGCTGCTTTGACTCCCCCACTGCTGCATCTAATGACAAAGGCCTGAGAGTCACCATCAGCCCCCACAGTCCAGCCAGGGTGGGTGCCAGGTCCAGCAGCAGCCCTATCCCCAGAGCTGTGCATGTGTGCCTGCAGTTTTTTTTTTTTAGATATGGTGACGTAACAAAAAAAAAAACTACCATTTTAAACTATGTCCCAGCAGTGTTAAGCACATTCTCAGTGTTGTACAGCCAATATACCCGATTCTAGAACTTTTACCCCACAGCATAAGCAGGACCCACCCCTCCTCACCACTGGCTGAGGTCTGCTCTGTCCCACAGATCTGCCCCATCTGCATGTTTGTGCAAACAGAATCACAGTGTGTGCCTTTGAGCCCCCTTTGGTGAGCACAAATGCCTAAAGCTTGTCTGTGTCATCACCGGTGTGGAGTCCGATTGCCTTTTAAGGCTGGGTGACATGCCCCTGCATGGACATGTGCTTTCAATCCACTGCTCCTGGACTTTAGACTCATGTGACATCTTACACTAGATTCTTCTCTATGTCCTGCCAAGTGCTTCTGCTTTTCCTGATTGCTACATGGTGCCAGTTCAGGTCCTGGTTCATGGTCACAGGGTAGTCCTCATGGGCACACACATGTCCCTTACAGGAGGTTCCTGTGAGCACCTAAGCATCCTCTATAGAAGCTGCCAGTGGGCACATGTTCTTTCTGGTAACTGTGAGCTCTACAAGGATACCCCAAGACCCACCCCTTCCTTTCAAGGTCATGTTGCTTGGCCCCATAACATTTGCTGTGTCCCCCAGGCCCAGGGTCACTACTTTGCATTCTTCCCCCACCCCCAGCACTTGCGGGCCTCCCCCCAGTCTTCTGCAAAGCACACTGTAGGCTCATTTGGGGCTCTGCAGTCCTCAGTAAACACAGATGGACTGTGATGAGATTCATGTCCCTCTGAGGAGATGGGCTATAGGGACACTAAGAAGAAAACAAGAAAGATAAGATCTCCTCAGAGCCCTCAAGCTGCTCTACACCAAATTCCATCCTTCTTACTAAAGAAACAGCCAGATTTTGTGGGCCGGGGTCGGGGTGGGGCTGTTAACCAGGATGGATTGGTGTGAGCCTTATCTGGGATCTAAACACAACCAGATCTGTCTGTCAGCCAACAATGTCATGGGGACTTTCCACAGAGCGTTGTTAGAAGCAGAACATCACCCTTACACTGTGCTCTGTGGGCCTAGTTCTCTGGGCATGAGGTCCCCACCTGAGCTCCCATTAGAATGGCCCCAGGTAGGGAGTCTTTGGAAATGGGCTCAGACTGCCCCACCAAATGAGGCCAGAAATTGGGGAGGTGGGGCTAGAGGACCCCAAGATGGGGAACTCTGGGTGTTGCTCAAAGCTCCCCAGCTAGTTCTGACACGTGACTAGGGCAGAGTAGCCCCCAAGAAACCAGACTGTGTAGTGGTACAGCTTGGACATGGGTCTTCTGATGTGGAAGAATCCGTAGGAAGAAAGGTTTGGGCTGCTCAGTGTACACAGCAAAGAGCCACAGTTGCCATCCCAGCCCCCAGTGGGCACAGGAGCAGCTGCATGTTTGTGACAGATGTGGACAAGCATCTCTGCCTCCCCAGCCTTCCACTGACAAGTGGCTGACACTCATGCTTTGCAGCCTGGAGGGACAATGGCAGAGAGCAGTCTGCCAAGGCTGAGGTCAACTAGGAGACACAGGGCAGCCTCTGGGTGCACTCACAGTCACCATCTGCCAAGATGACAGGCCACATGGACAGCTACACCAGCGGCACCCTGGGAACACAGTGCAGGCCTCCTGGACACATTGGGGCTATGGGACTGTGGCTCCCTAATGCTCACCCTCAGAGCTACCATCTGCAAGCTGGAGGCCCAGGAAAGCCAGTGTTGGCATTCCAAATTCAAAGGTCCAAGAACTGAGGGGCCCACTCTGGTTGTCCCACCTCATGCAGAGAACAGATTCACCCTCCCCCACCTTTTCATGCCCTTCCATTGTCTTCTCATGCCTCATTCCTGCTGTACCATCTGCAGTTTCTTGTCCCTACTTCTCTGATGTTTCCCCTCTCCCTGCTTTTGTTTTTGTTTTGTTATGTTTTGTTTTTAGTTTTTTGAGACAAGGTCTTGCTGTGTAGTCCAGGCTGGCCTCAAACTCATGGCAATCCTCCTGCCTCAGCCTCCCTAGTGCTGGGATTACAGGTACATACCACCATCCCAGTTCTGGCTGCTATTAAAACCTTCTCTCCCCCTGGTTTTGGGTAGTTGAATTAGGATGCATTTTGTATGCTTTTCTTTGAGTCTATCCTTGGTGTGATTTCCTAGGCTTATCTGTGCTTTTATTGTTTTCATCAAATTAGGGAAATTTAGGGCCTATTCCTTCATGTTTTTTCTGCCACTCTTAAGCTACATGTGGACTAGGCCCTCCAGGTCCCCACTGTGGCCTGGTGTGCCCTGCACTGCCCTGCACTCACATGCTCATGGCGTTCACCTAGGGTGTTACTGTTGTTCCTGACTTACCTAGGAAGTTTCCCACCTCACAGGCCTCCTTTTCACCTCAGCAATCACCACTGGTTTTTAATGCTTTCATTTTTCTCCTAAATTTAAAAGAAAGCAGTCGCGGTTGTGAAGCATTTACAATAGCTATTTTAACATTCTTACCTTGTGGCTGTCGTTTCTGTTGGTTTTCCCTTCCTGATCATGACTTACATTTGCAGCAGTCTGTGTGTGTGAATGTGGCCAGTGCTGCCACACTCTTGCAACCTTCAGGTGCTGTCTTCAAGTTCCTATGGGCAGGTTCACCAAGGGCTTGACCCAGGTCCTGGTTTAGTCCTACTCACAACACCTGGCATTTGTGGGGTGCCTGCTGCTCAGCTGGTATGACCACCCCGACCCCTGGCCCGGCAGTCATGCATTCTGGTCTCAGCGTCTTCTGGGTCAGAGAGGGGAAAGAAGCTGGAACTATGTGAGTTCTGTCACCAGCCCTGAGGAGGGGGAGGTACAGGTGGGAGCCACATTGAGAACCTCCAGGTATCTAGTAATGTTTGAGCTGCCACTGTCAGATAAGGGAGCTGCTTCACTCCCAGGCGTGGGGACCATGAGCCAGGCCAGCCACAGAGGTAGTGTGAGAGACCAGAGTTGGTGCAACCACTGAGAACAGATGCAGGATGCTCAGGTACCCTCAAAAGAGCCCCAGCATCCTCCAAAGCATCCCAAAGGGCTCCACCCAAGGTCCACCAAGGTCTAGCCTTCATCCACCCCACACACAAGGATGCTCAGACCCTAAACACCCCCACCATCACAGCAGCAGCCCACAGCACAGGGCCACTCCCTGGGCCTGCACTTTAATGTGAGAGGGTGTGTGTCCTGGGACTGGTACTCAATATAATCCACAAAACTGACAACTGAGTACCAGTCCCAGGACATACACCCTCTCAACTAGACATCAGCATCCATGACCTTAAACTCCTCACTCCTTGGGTAGGATGGACTGTAATTAAAGTGCAGGTCGTAAGCCAAGGCTGGTCCACTCCCACTGATGTGGACTGGACCATGCAGTTTTTGGCCAGCAGAATGTGACCAGGGCCATCCTAGGGATGACATCCCTGGTTCCACCTGCCAGGAACAAGGAAGATGACTTCCGCAGGTCCAGGGTCCACCACACCACCCCCACAACAGTCACTCTAGCACCTGTCCTTTCCTCCTCTGTGCTTGTCTTCTCCCTTTCACTTGGCCCACATAGCTCGGTCAGCTCTGCACATTTTCCTCTAACTCTGGGAATTCCTGCCCACCTCTGTTACCCCTCTCCTTCATCTGGGGGCCCCTTCAACCCTAAATCTCTTCCTTTTGGACTGTCCTGGACTTGAGTAGGGAGTGTGGCTATTCCACTCTTCCACTACTGAATCAGGTAGCTGCTACACCAGCTCTGTCCACAGGGAAGAGGGCTTCGGAAGCTCAACCCCCACCGCACACTTCCACCCCAGCCCTGGAAGCTTACGGGGAGCAGACCTGGAGCTCTTGGGACAGTGGTGGCGAACCTGTGGCATGCATGCTGCATTGGGCTCTTTGTTACCATTAAAAGCTCTACAAGTTTTGCCATCACTGTTTTAGGAGAACAGCCTTGGGTAGGCAGCTTCCTAGATGGGGGACACGGACACACGGACACACACGGACACACACACACACACACACACACACAGAGTAAAACATAAAAGTTGATAAACTAGACTTTGTGAACATTTAAAACCAGATGTCAAAAAGGTGAGCCATGAGCCTGCAGTACACTATCATGGCACACACAGATGTGAGGATGCAAGAAGAACCCACTGGCTCAGCCACAAGACACCCAATTGTTCTCTTAAAAAGACTTGAACAACACTTCCCGAGAGCACGTGTGGGTGCACCTGGGCTTACAACAGCTTTGACATCAGCTGTTGCTCCAGTCTTCTGGCCACCAACGTCAAGATGCTGGTGACACTACATGTTGGTGAGGCACAACCACGGCCCTCATACCCCGCTGTGGGGACTACAACCTTGCTGCCACTTTGAAAAGCAGTTTCCTCACCAGTTCAGCCTATAACTGCTTCTCAGCCCATCCAGCCACCCTGTCCTGCACATCCTCAGAGACAGTCATATCTGCCCAGGAAAAGGGACAGGACTTGGGCTCTCTTCTCCTGCCCAGGTTGATGCTCTCCCACAGTGGCCCTCGTTGCGCCCTGCTGATCAAAGGAAGTCACCGGGGGACTCCTTTCTGGGAAGCTCAAGAAAGGTTGGATGGCAGGAGGATAGGGTGCCCACAGTGTGTCCTATGCACAGGTTTAAATGTTTGTCAGAAGCCACCAAACTGCACACTTAAAATGGGTGCGTTTTCCTGTTGGTATCAGTATAGTCAGTTTAAAGGTGAAGGCTGAGGTTGGGATTTAACTCAGTGGTAGAGCATTTGCTATCAAGCACAAGGCCCTGCGTTTGATCCCCAGCACCACCCCCCAAAAAGGGTGAAGGCTGAAACTCCACAAACCCTTGCCAGCTATGACTTCCATCCCTTCTTAGGGTTTCAGAGTACCCATAGTGGTCACTGTGCTGTCTCCTGTGCCCCTCAAACTCTAAGAAACCTGTTTCCTCCCCGTGAGCTCAGTTCCCTAGGGCCTCAAGTCCAAGAACCCCAATAAAGCACTGATTTTGCATGTACAGAGCTGGAGGGGCACAGCCTGTGCCCCACACGCCTGCCTCACCCTCAGGCCCATCCCCAGGTGGTCCTTATCCTCAGTGGGAACCTGAGCTTTCTGAACTGGCTGACCATCGTGCCCAGCCTCTCCTGCTTCGATGATGCCACACTGGGATTCCTGTTCCCTTCGGGCCTAGGTGGCCTGAAGAATCGAGTACTGAGGATGCAGGAGGAGGAAGCCCGAGGGGCCCAGCCTAAGCCAAGATATGGTAGGTGACCCTAAGCCTAATTCCTTCCACATGTTGGGAGCGGGGTAGAGTATCTGCTGTGTGGAGACCTGTGCCCTCAGCCTTGGCTGGGGATAAGGGATGATGGGAGGGCACCCAGCCGTGAGAACTAATCCCACCCCTTGCCAGGCTGCTTGGTGCGGCGTGTGGCCAACCTCTCGCTGGGTATCCTGCTGGCCTGGCTCAGCGTGCCTGTGGTCATCAACCTGCTGAGCTCCAGGCAAGTCATGAACACCTCCTTCAGTCCACTGAGGATCGTCAACACCTACGGGGCCTTTGGAAGGTATGGGGAGAGTCCCCAGGGGATACATGGCCCTGGCCACATGCATGGTGCTCTTGTCAAGCCTTGGGCCCTGCCCCCCACCTTAGCACTGCAGGGAGAAGCAGAGCTTACACTCCATATGTGACTTGGACATGCCTCATTCTCCCGACAGTATCACCAAGGAGCGGACAGAGGTGATCCTACAGGGCACAGCCAGTCCCAATGCCAGTGCCCCTGATGCCATATGGGAAGACTATGAATTCAAGTGCAAACCAGGGGACCCCTGGAGGCGGCCATGCCTGATCTCCCCCTACCACTACCGCCTGGACTGGCTCATGTGGTTTGCAGCCTTCCAGGTAAGGGTGTTCCACCACCAGCTCCCTGACCTGCCACGTGGCAGGGACAGTGGGCATGGAGGCTCCCAAAATGGCCATCCAAGGGAGGTTGGGTCCCACTTGAAGTAATAACCAGGCCTGGCCACACAACCCTCAACCTTTGCTGTGGGCATGCAGGTCAGTGGTATCAGCTCCAGGACAGAGTTTCTAGTCTTGTCCAGTCACTGAGCCTACAGGGCAACCCCTGGGAGGATGTAGCCTCAGAGGTTAAGGTCAGGCCAGGCAGGACTGTGGGTAATCAGGGTGCCGCATACCAAACTGGTGGGAAGTGGAGAGTCAAAGATGTGGTACATGTCCTCAGGGGAATCCAAATGCCCACATTCCAATCACCCTGTAAGGAATTCAGGGTGGCAGGCAGATGGCAGGTGACAAGGCAGGGCCATGGGAGAGTCCACACCTGGGACACAGGGCCAGCACACGTGGCCTTATATACCCTGTCCCACAGACCTATGAGCAGAATGAGTGGATCCTGCACCTGGCTGGCAAGCTCCTGGCCAATGATGCTGAAGCCCTGTCCCTGCTGGCCCTTAACCCCTTCGAGGGCCGGGCACCCCCCAGGTAAGACCTCAAGGGCCCCTCCCAGCTGGCCCACCCTCTACCAAGATCCACAGTCCCCATGTTCCCTATACCCACTCTGCACATGGCATCTTCTCCTACCTTCTACAGCAGGAAGCTTCAGGGAGCAAGGGCTACCAGGGGTGCTACTAGCCTGTGGGGCCCTCATCCCAAAGAAACCTTTGATCATCCATTCTGTGGCCCACCCAAGTCACAGCTGCCATCACCAAGGGGAACCAAGGACAGCTGTTCTGGACACCTCTTAGTGATATCTCCAGGACTCAGCAAAAATGGCCAGAGCCCCATTTCACAGCTACACACCTGAGGTGTGTTGAGGGGCAGCCTTGGGGTACTACTGTCTGTACCTAGCCTGTGGAGGTGCAGGTGGTTTGGGAGATGGAGGGAAGACTTAGGCTCCAGGGTAGAGTCTGGTAGCCCAAGCAAGGTTGACTTGTGGATGACTTGGTAACATCCAAGGAGCAGGCCATGTGGGGTTAAGGACCCACAGGTGCCAAGAGGGTGGCACTGGGGTGGAAATGAGCTAATAGTCCCACCCTACACAGGCGCTATGTGGGTAGGTAAGGATTGGGGTCCCTGGGGACTGTCGTCTGAGTAGCACACAGTGCCGCCAGGCACAGGAATGACGCTGGGGTCTGAACCGGGGAGGATGCTGTGCCCCACATAAGGGGGTGTAGTTGTGGGACTATGAGCATGGGTGGGATGGCGCAAGGCACGGCATGAGTGGCAGGGTCCCTGGTAGCTTTCTCCTCAGACTGCGGACTGTGTGTTCTATGCATTGTATAGAATTGAGGAGCCACCACAGACTGAAGACAGCATGGGCCTGAGCTAGCCTGGTCCCTCCGATGGTCATTGATTGTGACAGTAAACACGTTTCTGTTTCTCCTTTCAGCCAGCTCAGGGCAGCTGCAGCTCAGAGCTACCCACAGCTGTGAGGCCCGGGTAGGCAGGGACTGCGGGGCTGCCGAGCAGCTGCGCCAGCCTGGCAGGCGCCCTGGCCACATGAGCTGCCGAGCCCCCTCCCCATCGTGTCCTGCATGGAGCTGTGGGCTGTGAGCTGGGGCTGGGGCAGGGTCCAGGTCGCTACAGGTCAGCGCCTACCCCAGAGTTCCCCAGGCTCCCCTCAGCATGGATGAGGGCTCAGGCTCCCACTTGGGGTGGCCACCCTCCTCCCAGTACCCCCTTCTGAGAACTAGCATAAAGGCCTTGCTGATCTGCCTGCCTCGTGCCATTGCGGACCAGACAGACGCAGGTCTATGAAGCAGACACTCACTCCTGGTTTGCCAGCGGCCAGGCCTCCACCTGGTTCCAGAGCTGCGTCCTTGCAGACTCCAAGCAAGTTTTGTCTGTGACTATCCTGGTCCCAGCAGCCCTAGGTGGCGGGCATCAGACCTGGCCATACTCCTTCCTGGTTTGCTACTCCTCTCAGGTCAGAGCCTCTGGACCAGGCCCTCAGCCCAGTAGGGCTGTGTGGGACCTCCGGGCCACCTGGGTCTTCTGCATTTGGCTCCAGCAGGGTATGCGGCCCTGGCAGGGAGAGGAAGCCTTTCCCTGGAAAGTGAATGGACTGGACCATCAATTCTCAGCCCAGAGGCACTAAGCAGTTTAAGTGCACTTTGTGGAAGCCAGATCTTGCCTAAAAGGATGGACCAGAAAACTGAGATGCAAAAAAACAATTCATCTTTTATGAGAAAGGGTAGTGACCCAATACTTAGAGGAAACATTTGAAGCAGCTGAAATATTTAAAATTAACGCAGAGCATGTGACACTCTGCTTGGCAGCTGGAGTAGGACCACATCACTATGGCCCTGACCACAGCTCTGGCCCCTGACCGTGAGCACTGACCTTGGGCCTGACTACATTTACTTCGTCTATGACTTTGTAAAGTGGATGAGTGGAGCCTTCCACTGTGAGATGATGTCCAGAGAGAATGTGTTTTCCTATTCCCCCTACTAAGGACATGCAGAAGCTTTGGATATTACATATGAAGCAAACCTAAGTGGCTGTAAAAGGTGGCTCAACGAAGCCACCAGCAAGGGACCTCAGGACCCTGCAACAGCCCCAAAGGGAGTGAGTTCCTGGTCTTCCTTCTGTCTTCCTAGAAACAGAGACAAAGTACAGCAACTTGGAAATGCCAACAGATATCAAATGCCCAAGGAGAGCTGCTCCCAATCTGAGGAGTGGCCAGGAAGGCATGGGAGTGACGGCCTGACTCCAGCAAGGAAGGTAGGAAGCCAAACCTGTGCAGGGGGCCTAGATGCTCTTAGCCCAGGGTTGCTGTGAAGTGATGCCAGGCAGACAGAAGCCATACCTCCCGCAGCCACCAGGACACCCTCGTATGTCAGCTGGTGCCCTCTCTCCCTGCACCATCAGAAGCAGCCGCCTAAAACAAAAGGGTCAAATAAGACCAAGGATCCGAGGACATCCAAAAAGTTCGGTTTTCAAATGAAAAACCACTTATCACACCAAGAAACAGGATGATAGGTGACAACACTAAGATAACCAGTTATGGCACAGACATCCTAAAGTAGCTGCTGCAGAAGTGATTAAGGAGCTATGAACACATCAATCTTAGCAAAGAAACAGAAAGTACAAGGAAAAACCAATGGAAGTTAGAACTGAGAAATACAGTAACTGAAGCAAACCAGCACAGGGGGAGGTACAGCATCGGTGGGGCGGGACAGAGGGAAGAGTCAGTAACCTGGAAGGCAGGAAATGGCAATTACCCCACTTGGAGTTTCTGGAGCCATGGACCGTGTCATCAGGGTCCCTCAAGGACAAGAGTGCTTGGGTCAACAGGAACTTGGAGAAGTAATGACTGAAGAGCAACAAAGCTACAGAATCCGTAAACTAAGTGAAATCCCGACAAGTTCACATCAAATACACCAAGGTTAGATTTCTGAAAACTGAGGACCGCGAGGAGGTTGTGGAATCAGCCAGAGACACCACCTTGCCTGTTGGGGAGGCAGGCGGTGACACTGAGGAGGCCACAGCCATTGCACAACCTCTTCCAAATGCCACCAAAAATGGGGAATCGAGGCACTCTCGGAAGAATGAAAGATGGAGATGCTGTCACCAGGATGGTCACCCTGAAAGAGCAACTAGAGCAAGCTCTCCCGAAAGAAAGCAGACAGTGGACAAAGCAGCTTCTGAGCCTTAGAGGGAAGAAGCCAGACCACAGGGAGTCAGTGATGCTTCTCCTCTCATTCTCAATCATGCCTGGTAGCTCGGTGAGGAGTATGAGATAGCTCCACTATGGATGGCAGAGGGCAGGTGGACACAGGAGGAAGGTCTATACAACCGAAACTGGCCCAGGCCACCAGCAGTCTGTAAGGTAAATGTGTAGACTGCACCAAGAGCAGTCACCAGAAAACCCAAACCATATGAAGAGACACTAATGGCAAATCAAAAGAAGATTCTAAAAAAAATTTATATAACTCATAAGGAGATGGGGGGAGCGAAAGACATTAAAACTCAATAGCCAGATGCAGTGGTGTATACCTGCAGTAGCTACTTGGGTAACTGAAGGAAGGAGGATTGTTTGAGCCCAGAAGTTTAAGGCAAGCCTGAGGAACTTGAAAGAAAGAAAAGAGGAAAAAGGAAAAGAAAGGCAATGGAGGAAAGAAGGAAAGTTAAGAACAAAAAATAAAATTATAGACTTAAATCCTAATGTAAATAATTAAATGTAAACTGTTTGAATTACCAATTAAAAGATAGGGATTTATAGAGTTGATTAAAAATCATGACCCAACCATGTGATGCGTGTAAGAAATTCACCCCAAGCAGGATAGCATGGCCAGCTGAGGACAAAAGGATGGGAAAAGATATGTCTTATATATATTAATGCACAGCATGAGCGATTCATTAATATCAGATAGACTTCAGAGACAAAGACAGGCAGCACGTAAAGATGGGAGAGTCAACTTACCAAGGAGACAGCAACTCAGAGCGTGTGCGCCAAGTATAAGATTTCACAGCGTGTAGAGAAAACTGCACAGGGCTGAAAGGAAAAGTGGAGGCATCCACAGTCCCCATTGGGCTCCTGAGCACTTCCTTCAATAGCTGGCCAAACAACCGGCTGACACCAGCAAGCAATGGGACCTAACCAACAGGACAGAATATGCCACCCACTGAACTGAATATACATACAGGTCAGAATCTATGGGACGAAGCTGAAGTGGTGAGAAGGGATCAAGCTCTAAATGCCTCTGCTAGAAAATAGGGAAGACCTCAAATCTATGACATAAGCCCAGGATTCCATCAAGAACTAGAAGAAGAAGAGACATCACCATGCACCTGTCAGAATGCCTGCAAGACAAAACCACAGCAGTGCCTAGTGTTGGCAATGAAGCCCAGAGACCAGACACCCAGCCAGTGGGGAAGCATAGCTGCTCTGTAGAACCACCCAGCAATGCCTAAAGAAAACCCTGCAGCCACCATTTAACCCAGTGATGCCATCTGTGGACATTAAGCCCAAAGACAAGGAAACAGGTTTGTGCAAAACCTACCCACAAATGTTCATACAGCTCTAATAGCCTGAACTGGGAAAGAACCCAGATTCCTTTCACAGGTGAGTGACCGTACCTTGGGATACATCTCACTGGCGCTAAAGAGGACAAGGTATCAGTGAACCTCCAGAGAGGGGATAAGTGAAAGAAGCCAGTTCCCAAGGCCACAATTTGAAATGACGAGATGACAGGGGATGAGAGCTTGGTGGGGTGAGGGGTTGGGCAGTGCTGGGTCCTAGCTGGGATCTTATACTAATTCTGCAAGAGGCTGCCCATAGAGTCAGATTTAAAGTGTGCTGGAAGACCTCCTACTTTGTTTAAGCTCAGACCCTCCAGGCACAGCATCATGGCCCTCCTGGCCACCCCACTGACCTGTCAGTGCACACAAGAAGCCCAAGACATCTTCCAGCCCAGTCATTGTCATTGAAGGGGTTTCATTCCCCACAGGACCAGCCATGCCACACCTCCAGAGGATGAAGCAGGAGACAGAATCCAGGAAAGGGAATTATCCCATGACAGGAGCCTCCATTGGGGCTCCACATTCAGTGTGACTCTGCCTAGCACTGCCCGGCCCCAGCCCCCATGTTGGTTCGCACCTGTCCACAGTAGAAAGCCTACCTTGGCCAGGCCACCTGCCACCTTCCACCCTGGGGACACTCCTGCCTGGGATTCTGACCCAGCTAGATGGTGCATTTGTCACCTCACTTGGAATCAGCAACTAAGAGCCCCACAGCCACCACCTCCCGTTCCTATCCCCATTGAGGGCCTGGGCACCACTGCCCTGCCCACACCCAGGCAGGGAGAGTAGAGTGGAATCCAGGACTCCAGGGACGCAGCATGTACCACCCTTGGAGCCACATGCCTATTTCATGTGTAAACCTGACAATGGGCAGAGTGTATCAGAAGCCATTGTCCTGGTCAGGGTCTGCCAGAGTTGGCTTGAGGGGTGGAATCTGAGGCTTCTGTCGGCTCCATCCATGGTGTCCTGAGCAGGCAGGGTCCCTGCGAAACGCATTCACCCTGAGTGAGGATCTCAGGACCCTGGAGAAGCTGCATCTCAGTGCAGGGTGGGCAGGGAACCCACAGCCCAGGCTGATATGCTGCTCTCCACAGGTGGGTCCGTGGAGAGCACTGGCGATACCGGTTCAGCCGCCCGGGAGGCAAGCACGCCTCAGAAGGCAAGTGGTGGGCACGCAAGAGGATTGGCCCCTACTTTCCCCCGCTGCGCTTAAAGGACCTGAAGGACTACTTCCAGGCACGGGGGTGGCCCCTGGCAGAACCCATGTAGCCTTCCTCCCCCAAATAAAGGCTGGAACTGGCACCCTGCTCTGCATGGAGCCCCACTGTGGCATCACCACCCAAAAGAAAGTGTCCCTTTCCTAGTGAGGAGGAGACCCTGGGCACCAGGCTTCCCGAGAGCTCTGGGCCCTTCTCACCTCCGAGGACCACTCTGCCTCTGCAGCCCCTGCTGCCTGGTGGGCCCACCAGCTCCAAGTCTGGATGACCTCTTCACACTTCATTGAGCAGACACCCTCCTCAGCTAAAGCTTTGGTGGGAGCCCCGTCCTGGGGTCTCTTGGGGTCCTTGATATCCTGGGACAGCTCTGCTCACCCTGTGACTGTGTGGACAGCCAGGTTCCCGTCCTGTGTCCAATGTGCCTGTCCCCCACTGATGCCCCCTCATCCAGATGGGGAGGGGCTCACTGTCATCACCATGGTCTCCATCCCAGCTCAGACGTGGTTCATACTCCCTGCTCCTCCCCAGGAGATCAGTGTGTCTGAGGCATGGACAGAGGCCCTCTGTCCTCAGCTGGTGACCACGTCCCTCAGCCTCAGAGGCCCCAGTGCCTGGAGGAATGTTTACTGCTCCATGGTCACTAACTGGACAGCACTACAGAGAGGGATGTCACCCCTGCTGGGGACAGCAGAGCTCCTGGTGGAATCTCCCCTGCTTCTTGCCCTGCCTGGCAGGGACAGCTGCCCACCCCTGTATCCCAATGCCTGGAGCCCATGTGGTTGGCCATACCACTGAGGGCCCGGCAGGGACAAGGTGGCTTGGCCGAGGTGGGGACAAGTGTGGGTCTGTGCACAGCAGCCCCCCAGGCGCCTGGAGGGGGATGGCTAGCCCAGGTGCAAACAGAGAGACGGTGTCCCAGCTCCCAGAGAACAGGGCGCCTGTGTCTGTCGGGGACAGACGGGCCTTAGAGCAATGAGCCTGGAGCCAGCATGTCTGCCCACGGCATCCCCAAGAGCTGACTGGCAGCCTGGGGACCAGCCTGGGGACCATCCTGGGCTTGGGCCCCACTGGCAAGCTGGGTGGAGTCAGTCACATGGGATGGTGGGGGCTCAGCAGGAGCAGCAGTTGCTGGAATAGTCAGGGATCCCTCACCCAGTAGACACCGGCCTTCCATGCCCTCTGCCAGGACCACAGTGGGTCCTGGGTCCTTGCAATGCTCAGCCTAACTGTAGGCTATTCCCAGACCTTGTCCAGCTATGTCCCTCCTCAGGCTCCCAGGAACCCCTTAGGGGCTGCAGGTCCACTGGTGAGGGAGACAAGGCTTCAGTCCAAAGGGGGTAGGGGAGTAGGCAGGGAACCATGGCCCCACAGCCCTGGTTGGAAGGAAGGAAAAGAAGGATCTGGGGTGACCAGTAAAGCCCCAATGCAAGCAGCCTGTTCTCCCACAGGGCTGGACGTCCTAGGCTAGTGGTAGCCAGAGGAAGCCAGGTCTGGCTGTACACCAGGAACGTCATCAGGGAGCTGTAGCATTTGGTGTGGCCACTCCCTCTGCCTGGTGTCCCCATCACCCTAGAGATTGCTCCCAGAAACAGCCCCAACCTGCTCCTGTGCTGGACCAGGTCCTTCACTGGTGATATGTGCAAGGTCCATCCACCCTGGAACTCGGCCCCTCACTCCTTTCAACAGACAAATGCTATCTACCATGTGGACAGACGTGTGCTTATCTGTCTGCCTGCAAGAGCCATGTGGGGCAGAAGAACAAGGACATCAGAAATGTCATGAGGGGCGTGTATAGTTCTCAGTGTGCAATCGAGGGTTCAGGCTCTGCTTATGACCAGGATGGGAACCATGGCAGACAAGCATGTAGCCCCATCAGAGACGAGTTCTTCCTGTGGCAGGCACTGGAGTAGGACTTGTTCCTGCAAGGCAGATCTGATGACATGGGACCCACTCCAGAGACCCCTTGGCTCTGACCTAGGGTAGCCTATCCCTGCTCAGGGAGACATCTTGCCCCAGAGGGTGGCTGTGGAGGTATACTCACCAGGACATCACAGGGGACCTCGGGTCAAATGTGACACACGCGCAGTCTCTACCCGCTAACAGGCGTAGGCCCCTCAGGGCTGCTCCTCCTTAGCCCAGAGGTTAGCCCCTATTCATCCATGACAACTGTGCCACGGCTTTCCATGACACTTCCACTGCCGGGTCTTCCCCCACCAGAGACTCCACTGTGTCCTTCCTCCATTCACAGCCCTCCAAGGCCCTCCTCATCTCCCAGGCCAGCCACTCACCCCCGTCATGCTCCAGGTGGGCAGGGTCATGGCCCTGTCCCAGCACAGTGGGCAGACTGGGTCTGCTGGGTGGCCCAAACCAGTATGTTCCTCGCTGAAGAGCTCCTAATGGAGCAGAGTTGCTTCTTTCTCAACCAGCCCTCCATGGGCCAGAGGCTCTCTGCCACTTCATCAGGAGGCCTTTCATTCCCTTAAAGATTATGAAATGGAATTGAGGTAGCAGCCCCATTTAATAGAGAGCAAGATAACTGGGAATAAACCCAACAAAGAAGATGAAAGACTCGAATAATAAAAACCACACAACATTGCTGGAAGAAGTTAAAAATAACCTAAGCAAATAGAAAAGCATCCATATTCTTAGATAGGAAAACATAAGATGGCACCACCATCCCAGCGGCCCAAGGCTCACATAATCCCCATCCAAATTCCAGTGGCCTTTTCTTTGTAGATATGGAAATTCCAGTTTCCAAATTCACACGGAATTGTGAATAACAAAAACAATCTCAAAAAAGGAATGAAGTTGGAGGTTTCACACTTCCTGATTTCAAAATTTACCACAAAGCTATGATATTCAGAACAGTGTGGTGTTGGCACCAAGACTAACACACAGACCAGTGGAGGTCATTAGAGACCCCAGAATCAAACCTGAGCATATGTGGTCAACAAGGGCTCCAAGACCACTCAGTAAGGGAAAAGCTACCTTTTCAACAAATGGTGTTGCTGGGGAAATTAAATATCCACTGTGAAAGAATGAAGTTAGACTCTTACTTCATGCCACAGAAAAATTAATTCAAATGCACGAAACCCCCAAACAAAAAAACCTCAAAGAGGGAGAAATCTTAATTTTGACACTGAATTGGTTTTTTTGACACTGAATTTGACAAAAACTTTTTTTTTGAGACAGAGTCTCACTATGCAATTCAGGCTGGCCTTGAACTCATTATGTAACCCAGGCTGGCCTCAAACTTGCAGTGACATCCTGCCTCAGCCTCCCAAGTGCCAGGATGACAGGCATCTGTCACCATGCCTGACTTTGACAATGATTTCTTATCTCTGAGACCAAAAGCACAGTCAATAAAAGAAAACATAAATTGAATGCTACCAAGCGTGAAGAGACAACATGCAGAGTGAGAGAGAACACGTAATTCACTTACCTGACAAGGGCCTAGTATCCAGAATACGAGACCTCTTACGACTCAACTGCAAAAAAAAAAAAAAGAAGAAAAACCACAGTCAAAATAGGAAAGGACTTGGACAGATCTCTCTTCCAAGAAGAAACACTCGTGTCCAATAGCACATGAAAAGATGCTCAGCATCCTTAGTCATTAGGGAGATGCAAATCACCAACTATGGAAATGGTCCCTGAAAGTATAGCCTCGGGGAAATGCAAATCAAAATCACTATGAGATATCACTTCACCCCCATAATTTTTTTCTTTAAAACGGAAAATAGTAAGTGTTGGTGAGGATGAGGTGGGCCTGTAAATACAGCCACTGCAGAGGATGATGCATCAGTAGCCACAGGACCCGTAGTACCACTTCTGAGCACCCACACAGAACCGAAAACAGAGACTTAGTGAATATCTGTATGTGAATGTTCACAGTAGCATCATTCACAGCAGCCCAAATGTCTAACAGTTGATTGATAGACAGTGTGTTATATTAGACAAGAGTATATTATTCAGCCATAAGAAGGAATGAATCTTGACATCATGCTCAGCAAGTGAAGCCAGACAGATGCAAAAGGTCCCCCATCATATGATTCCATTTTTTATTTAAGGGTAGGAAAATTTACTGGGAAACAGGAAGGGGTAATGGGAATAGCTCCTGCGACAGGAGGGGTCCTGAGTGGGTTGCCCATATGGTTCCATTTATACGAAATGTGCGGAAAGAGGAGCATGCAGAGAAAGCAGATCAGTAGAGGGTGGGCGTGGTGGCACGTGCCTGCAATCCACCTGGGGCAGGCAGATCACAAGGTCAAAGCCAGCCATGGGCAGTTGAGCAAGACACTATCTCAAAATTTTTAAAATGGCTGGGAGTGTAACTCAGTGGTAGAAGAGTTGCCTAGTATGTGCAAGGCTCTGGGTTCCATCCCCAGCACTGCAAACCATAATGAAAGACCCAATCAGTATTTAGTAGGTGCTGGGTGTTGCGGTAGAGAACTGTCTGCTCCAGTAGCAGTGCTTCTTTCAGGGAGTGAAAAATTGAAAATGATATGTGATCATTACACATCACTGTGAATATACTAAATGCCACTGAATTGTTGACTTTAAAATTTTATGTTAATGTCTGTCACCTCAGTTTTTTAGAATGCAACAAAACAGTCTCCTAAGTGTCCCAAGCTCCTGCCCCAAGAGCCAGGAGCCTCACGCTGCCCAGCAGTCGGAGAAGGCAGACAAAGCACCCTGTCCCTTTTTTGCCAAGCCTACAGGGTCACAGCCTAAGACCACTGTATTAGTACTTTTCTAGACTCAGTGGTTTGCAAGAGTGCAGATTTAATACAGGACATTTACACATTACGACATTCACACACACAACCCCAAATGCAGGAAGAGTACAGACTATCTATGCACTAAAGACCTGAAAGATCCAATCGAGAGCTGGGAGCTCACAGCAATGTCTCATGTACATCCATGTCGGCACTAAAAGGCTGAAGAAATATACACTGGAACCAAGATATGAGACCCACAGTGGAGATGAAGACCAGAGCTCCCTTGAAGCAAACAGCCGCCATCCTCAACAACAGCAAGGCCCCGAGCTCCTTCTACGATGCGAACAGCTGAGTCCCCTCTGGAGAACCAGCCACAACAGAGCTTCTCGTGGGAAACAGCCAGGTGCTATTTTCTGCTCCTTTTCCCCTTTATACTGTGTCAGCAATAACCTTCAGGTGGATCTTCTGTGCCCAAAACCATACCAATTCAGTTCAGCTGGGCGTTCCTGTTCACGTTGACCACAGTAAGTCCACCACAATCCACCCCAGTCAACTTGATACCCAGATACATTTCTTTAAACCACAGTCTCCACTGGCAGATTTGTAAAGAGTTAACATATCTTGGTCTATTCAGATCTACACTAACAATACAATTCTTATTGCACTCATTCCCACACCAAAAGCAAATATTCCAAGAATTTTCAACACTGATTACAAACAGGTGTCCAAAAATTTCAGCTATACATGCTTTACAACAACTCCATGCTGTCTCTTGCTTGTCCTAAAATAGTAATTTGTTTACAAGGTACTATACAGTGCATTTACATTAAAAAAAATATGGCTGCAAATTTTAAAACTCTCTTGGTTTCCATTAACTTTAACAACAGAGCACAGCAACACTAAGAAACCTCCCAAAGGATCCCCTGCACCCCAAATACACTCTTCCCTCTGATCAAAGGCCTCAGGTCATTTTTCTATTGTCCTGTTTCTTCTCCACAACCACATTCTCTCCTGTTCATCCTTACACTCCACTGTTCTCCTCTGGCCAAGTGCTTCAAGTCACCCTTCTGGCTCTGCTCTTGATTCCCAACATAGATTTGGCCAAAAGCCCTCAATAATAACAATGCCACAGTCCCAACACCAGACTGCACTGAAATTTTCCTGCCACCCCGGCAATATCTCCAAACACAAGTGAAATGCAGACCAACCTCTGCCAAAGCACACATATACCTCCTGGGATCCAGCAGCCAGTGCAGTCTTTCTCAACAGAGGCCTCCCAAGCCTCATCCTGACTGGCAGCATTTCCATCAGTCACTCTGGTTTTCCACGCTCTGACCAGAGTCTCCCATATAAAAAGTTTAGAGCATTCTGGGGCTGCCTCTTTAGCCAGTCTCTCAAAATCTTTCCAAATTATTCCAAAGGCGCTTAAGCCACATGCCCAGGCAACATCACAGCAAGGACCTCACTTCTCCACTACCAATTTCTTGTATTATTTACTTTTCTAGAATCAGTGATTTGTAAGAGAACAGATTTAATACAGGACATTCACACATTACAACATTCACACACACAAGCCAAATGCAGGAAGAGTGCAGACTATCTATGCACTGGAGACCTGAAAGATCCAGTCAAGGGTGGGAGCTCACAGCAATGTCTCACGTACATCCATGTCGGCACTAAAAGGCTGAAGAAATATACACTGGAACCAGGATACGATACTCACAGTGGAGATGAAGACCAGAGCTCCCCCAAAGCAAACAGCAGCCATGCTTGACAATAACGAGTCCCCTAGCTCCTTCTGCGATGAGAACAGCCAAGTCCCCTTCTGGAGAACCAGCCACACCAGAGCTTCTCCTGGGAAACAGCTGGCCCGTATCTTCTCCTCCCGTTCTCCTTTATGTTGTTTTGACAATAACCTCCAGGTGGATCCTCTACACCCAGAACCACACCAACTCAGTCCAGCTGGGCATTCTTGCTTAAACTGACCACAGTAATAAGTCCACCACAACTGTTGCCCAGGGCAGTGACTCCAGGTAATTACCAATGGGGTGGGGAGCAGGGCTAGAGCCAGCCATGGCCACATGCGACCATACCTGGGCTCCCTTCTACCTGGGTAGGGAAGATCCGTTTCAGATGTGAAGTATCAGCCAAAGAATCATGATCTCAGCAGCTCCAGAAACAAGAATGACAACTTCTGGAACCATTAAACACACACCACATGTGACCAGCCACTACCCTCCCAGGTCCCTTCCCAAGAATGAAAACAAAGATTTTTAGGATCTGTGTTAACACCCCAAAACCATGAACATTCCATCAGCAGGATAGATGAGCTGTCCAGACCAGAGTACTGACAGGTCGTCCAACCTTCAGTAGCATGCACAGGTGAACAGAGATGAAGAGACAGGCTGTGTGATCCCATCACAGGAGCTCCAGCGTAGAGAGCATGTCATGACTGCTGTGACCAGGATCAAGCTAGCAGTCACCCGGGGCCAGGTGCAGGACAGGTTGGCTGGGAAGTGGATGAGGAGCCATCTAGGAAGTCGGAGGCAGTGCCTTGATTGCAAAGGGAGCTCAGGGTGCCTATCATGCACCCTAGACAGCACATCTCACATGAATAAATCATCATGGCTCTCAGACAGAGCGCGGCCACAGTGGCTCTGAGTCCAACAATCTGAAAACTTGCCATGGAGGGTTTCGGGCTAATGCATCATCACACAGAGGCCACAAGACTGGAAATAAACCTAGAGATACCACCATGCCTGAATAAAATGACAATGACGCCAGATGTTGACATAAGAGAAATGCTGACAGAAGTGTGAGGGGGCAGCTCTGCTACTGCCGGGGCCCAGAATGCAGCAGCTCCCAGAGCTGTACTTACCCCAGTGTCCCTCCAGAGGGAAGGGATGGTGAATCACAGTGTACTGCCATGGTGGGGCAGCCGTCCACAACACAGAAAACCAGCGCAGGCTGCCAGCGCCTCCCTGAGCTCAGACAGGCAGAATGATCCTGTGGGGCCATAACCAGGTCACGGTCGCATGGGAGAAATGGACTCGGGCGGCAGCCATGTCTGTCCTGACCAGTGATACCCACTTTGTGGGAATTGTCCAAATTCATACTTAGGTTTTGTGTATTTTTTCACACTTGTTTCAGTTCACAATAAAAAGGTGTCAATGGGAAACATCTGCAGCTGTGCAGCATAAATCTTGGTGCGTTCATCCAAATAGTATTGATCTGGGTGTTTTTCTTCCTCCTCACTCTGGTTTACCTGGTCGCCCATGCCTCCTGGATACTCTCCTGCTCTTTGGAAATGTCTTCTGTGAGTTTAAAAGGGGGGGTGCCCCTGAGACAAGTCCTCACAGGCTCATGTCACATCAACTGGCCTGGGAGCCCCAGCTGCCTGTCACTCTCTCCATATCATTATGTGGACATCACAGTTTGTTTCTCTGGGTCATAGCTTTCTGAAGTCAAAGTTGAAGCTGAGGATGCCAGTGGCACAGACCGTACCCACCCTAGATAAGTAGGCGCAGGAGCCCAGTGCCTTTGAGCAGGGTGGGGCCTGCATCTACCTGCCCAGGACAAAAGCCAGGAACATGGCCACTAAAGTCAACAGGGCCAGGCAGGCCCCATGCTGCCCTCCCCCCTGCCCACCCTCAGACACCCACTTGTCCTCAGGGAAGGTCGCTGAGACCCCCTCACGCTGGCTCTGCCCGGCTGCACCTGGGCATGGGGCAGCAGTGCCAGCCCTGCAGCTGCGGGCCTTTCTGTGGTGGGCACATATTTGCATCTCAATAGCCCTGATTAATATTTAAGGAGCCAGCTGTCCAAGCCACATGGAGAAAGAGGGGGGAAACGCCATGTTCCTTTTTAGGGTGGGCTCAGGGATTCTATCAAGTGGCTTCACCCCCACAGGGCTCTGGTTGGAAAATGTGAAATGCCATTAACGGTAATCAGGGCCTGCTGTGTCCTATCCACATCAACCCCATGTGGCGACTGTGCAGCTGCAGGGCCTGGATGGCTCCCCGCCTCTCTACAGTGGCCTCCCATTCCCCTGTCGATGGCGGACAGCTCAGGTGAGAGGCTGGTACACGGATAAGCTCCAGGAGACAGCCTACCCTGGGGTCACAAGCTCTATCACTGTCCTCCGGGAGAGGGCTCCTGGTCCCATTAGCTCACATGCCTTCCTGTGATTTTCTGGATAGATCTCGGGTTCTCTCCCATCACTAGGGTGTCTCCCAGCTCCACCTAGAGATCAGCTGGTTCCCAGAACAATGCCACTGTAGTGTCCCCAAAATTCACACACACCCTCAAAGGCTCAGAATCTTTGGCACCTGGAGACAGGAGTGAGGCACCTTCTTTGGAAATATGATTTTTGCAGATATAATTAAGGATCATAAAATAAAACCATCCTGGACTAGGGTGAGCCATAAATGTAATGACAGATAATCTTAGAAGAGAGGAGTCACACAGAGAGTAGAATGGAGGCAGAGAAGTGTCTGTGAGCCCAGGAACTGAGCCTCTGAAGGGAGCAAGTCCTTGCCTGCACCCTACTTGTGGACCTCAGGCCTCCAGACTGGGAAGATAAACTGCCACTGTTTGAAACTCCTAGTGCGTGGTCTCCCGTCACAGCCCCGGGAGATGGACACGCACAGAAAGAGTGGGAGACCTCACATGTTTGGTGTGGCCCAGAGAAGCCACAGAACACCCTCCCAGCCCACATGGGGAGTGGGGGCCAGGAAATGGCTCCATCAGCACCACCTGCAGCCCAGGACTAACCTGGCCCTCGCCCGGCTCCATTCCAGAGGAAAAGAGGGAGGTAATCGCCTCAGCTCTACAAGCCAGGAGACTGGGACGTGCTGGGGATGCAACACAGGCCCTTTCCCAGGAGGGAGGGACAGGACAGCCCCACCTAGCCAAGCAAAGGTATGTTCCCAAGGAGGAGAGACTGCATTCGCTCAGGAGGAGAAGAGGAATGGGGGTACCCCATAGGAGAGCCACATATGCACTGGCACACATACACAGTATGTGTGTGTGTGTGTGTGCGCGCACGCACGCGTGTGTGTGATGTTTTCTACAATACCACAACCCTATAAACTGAACACAAAACGTTCTGGAGACAGGAGTGAGGCACCTTGGCCTCAGCCTTCTGCCCATAGCCACCTATACCATGGGAAGCAGCCACACCATAGCTGTAGCCTGAGCTAACACCTACAGAACAACCCGGCCGAGGGTGTTTTCTTGCCTTGAGCCCTAAGCATTGGGCCCTGCTCCATGCAAAAAGCCACCTGGCCCAACACGTTCCACATCTGGCCTTGGAAGGGGTTCAGGGGACTTCTCTTCTCAAAGGTAGAAGCTTCAGTATCGTGTAGCCTTCAGAACCCTTGAGAGGAGGCTCCCGGTCTCCAGGGACCAGGATGCTTTGTCCAAGGAGCACAAGGCACCTCCTGAGGACATCTTAGCCTTACTTCTGGGCTCTGACCAATCCCTCAGGTTGTGCTATTCCTGCAGCCTTCCACAAGGGGTCCCAGCGTCCACTGCTCACCCCAGAGGACACCCGGCTGCGAAGCTGCAGCAGGGCCCCCAGAAACCCCAGTCCTGCACTGCACCAGGCTCAGATCTGTGCCCATGTGGCAGCCCATTTGTCTGTCCCACACACCAAGCAAGCCCCCACCACCACTGGACGCTGGGACTGCAGGTCACAGGCTGCCAGTTGACGGAGGCAGCAGGGCTCTGTAGTGCCTGAGTGCTCAGAGTGCTTCTGGGGACAGTGGCTGATCTACAGGCCTCAGGGCAGCTCCAGTGCTGACCCTGCACATGTCATTTCAATATTTCCCCCTCTTATGGTGCAGAGCCAGCAAGGGGCCACCTCTGGAGGGTCCATGCCCTCCTGGGTCAGGCTTTTCCTGCCACAGGGGCACAAAGGGGCCAAGGGACAGAGCTACCCCAGATCCCAGGACCTTCCTCTCCTCCACAAAAGGGAAAAGTTAGGGTCCCCAAGGTCCGTCCCCAAGGGTACCTCCAGGAAACAGGATCTGAGTGCAATCCATCTTCCCGAGGCACAGGCTGGGGGAAGGCAGCAAGAGCACAAGGTGGCCTGCTGCAAAGCTCCCAGGCACAAGGAGTGCCAACTGCCCTTCCACAGCAAGGCACCCAGCCAGGCAACAGTTAAATGTACAGTGACGCGTCTGCCTCAAGCCTGCTGGGGACAGCTGGGCATCACCTGTCAGGGCCGGCACCACAGCTGTCTCGTGGCACAAGCCCAAGACGCTGACCCATCCGCCTAGAATGAGGTGCCTGGAATTCAGTCTGCACCTCGCACATGGCTGGCTGAAGCCAGGGGAGGCCTTCGGGGGCACAGGCGACTCACCAACCTGGGCCCTGGGCATGGATGACAAGATGCTCACAGGGCCCCTCTGCACCCAAGGTGCCCAGCACAGGCAGGAACAGTACTAAGCCTACATCCCTGAAGATGGCTTTAATGGTAAGTTCTACCAGTTATTTTAAAAAGAAATGACACCAGGTCTACACAGTCTTTTCAGAAAACAGAAAGTGAGGAAATGTTTCCTAGTGCTTTTGACCTGGCCAGCATAATCCTCCTACCCAAGTTGGAAAAAGACAGTACAAGAAAGGTATGGACCAATAGCCCTCGTGAAAGACAGAAAATAAAATCCTCACAAAGTATTGGCAAATGGTACCAGTGATATGTAGGAAGAATCATATGCTATGCCCACATGGACTGTGGGTTTGTGTTCCACAATAAGGAACACGAGGCTGGATCACAGTTTGAGAATAAATCCAGTAAATGACTAAATAAGAAAAACTATGTGATCCTGTAAATATATGGAGGGGGAAAAAAAAAAACACTGGGCAAAATTCAACATCTGTTTCTAAAACCCAGCAGGTTAGGAGTGAAAGGAAACTTCCTCAGCCTAACAAAATCATGGTCAGCACCACCCCCCGCAACAAAAGGCTGCAGCCTCTGCTGGGAGCCAGGACCAGGCAGGCACCAATCCACTCAGATGGGAAATGTGAGCCAGAGTAATAAGGCAGGAAGAGGAACAGTGGCAATCCTGAGTTCAGGGGCATAACACTGAGCAAAAGAAACCAGAGCCAAAAGCCGCATTCATAGGAGTCCTGGAAAAGGTGGGAATGACCTGTGACTTACATCAGCACCAGAGGGGTAAGCGTGAGGAGTGTGGGGTGATGGAGTCAGCTTGGGTCTAAATGAAGCTGTGGGTTGATTAAAGAGGCCACATTTGTCAAAACTCATCGACTCGTAACTTGAGGTATATGTTTTATAGAATACAGTTATACCCAGATTTTTTTTAAAAAGCAAATAGAATGGGACTGGGGGGCCTCAGTGTCCTGCAGCCTGGCAGCCTCTTCCTCATGAACCTATCAGTCCCATGAGGGTAGGCTCTGGAGCTCCCTGTCCTGGAAGAAGCCACCCTAACCCTAACCCTAACCCTAGCCATAACCATCACCCCACACAACCTGCCTCTCAGCCCTGTCCACCAATCAGTCTCCTGCAAACCCCAAACTGGAGGCTTAAGGCAGCAGATTCCCCCTCTCAGTCAGGAGAACAGAGACCTGAGAGAAGCTGGTGCGGACTGCATGCCCCAAGCTGCAAGGCAGGGCCCCTCCCATCCTCCAGCCCCTGGGGGTCCAGGCCTTCCTGGGCTTGTGTACCACTGTATCTCTGCTCCCACTCCACCTGGGTGTTGGCTCTCTGTGTCTATCTGCCGTGGTCTCTCTGTCCTCCCCACTCTTAGAAGGACATAGCTAGCAGATTTATGACCCGTCCTTCACAGACCACAGCCTGCAAACCCAGGAGCTCCTGCCCGCAGATGAGCCCCAGCCTGGGAACTCAGCACATTCACACTCCCCAGGGCAACCTGGGTGTAGTGTAGATCTAAATGTCCTGGCCCATGTATAGAAGGCTTGGTCCCCAGTTTTGTCCCCACCCTGGCACTCTCCGGAGGTGGTGAACCTTGGAAGGTGGGCCTGGTGGGAGGTCTGGTCATTGGGGCAGCCCTCAAAGGGGTAGTGTCCCTTCCTCTTTCTCTCTTCATGTCATGGCCACAAGGTGAGTGGCCTTTTGCTACAACACCTGCTCCACCATGATGTGCTGCCTGGCCACAAGTCTAAAAGCAACAAGGCCACCTGACCAAGGACCAAACCCTCCAACACAGTGAGACAAAATAAACCTTCCCTCTTTACAAGCTGATCATCTCAGGTACTTGCTACAGTAACAGAAAGCCAATTTATACCATGAGTGTGTTTCATGTGCTCACACACATACACACTCCATACCTCCCAGGCCCCTGGGTGCTCTCACCAATGCTCAGAGCCAGAGGCCACCTTGACTTCTGAACTTTCCCTACTCCCTCTCTTTCCTTGGTTCGCACCCGTAAGTGTACATCACCCTGATGAGCCCTTGGCTACTTTCCCCAAGGATCTCTGGCATGCATGACCAGGTTGCGGGCCATCCCACCTGGCCACGCCCCCAGCACAGGTGTATAGGCCACGTGTTGGAAGAACCTCACCACCCAGCCACACGTCAATGACCCCTCTGTTCATGGGACAAGGAGAGGACCAGGCAAAGATCACAGTTGGGTGTGAGAAGCTACAGCTTTGTATTGAAAGGGTTCCAGTGCCACTTCTCCAGGGTAGATGTACCTACAGTTTCTGCTCCTCCAGCCCAACATGGACCCCCACAAAGGGCCCCTCCATGTTTTCCATGCCATGCATCCTGTCAGGAGACATCCCCAACACCCCAGGAACAGCAGCCAACTCCCTTTGATCTCGGGGAGTGAATTTCCAAGTCCAGCTTTTAAAATGTGGGTGCTGGTCTGCTTGGTTTGCTTTCCAACTATCTTCTCCTCCCTTCCTGAGACACGAACATTTTCACAACAAATCCAAATCTATCTGAAACAGTAGGCAAAACTCAAAAGACAGGTCCCCAGCATGTGGACTGAGAGCTGGGTGGGCTCTTCCTGCTGCAGGGTCTGTAAATGTTTCCAGTCAACTGTGGGACCCTCCCCAGGCCACAGTGCTGGGGCACGGCAAGACCGCTTCACCCAGGAGTTGGGAGGACCCCCAGCCTTGCCTCCCTGAAAGACAGGCCAGGCACCCGAATGGCCTGGCACAGGGAAGGAGCTTCCTGGGCCCAAGGCTCACTCCCCCCACCCCATGTGCAGCCCCTTCTTGGACCCCAGCTGTAGTCCAAAGGCCCGAGGGTTGTAGGAGACGACCTGTGTTGGAGCCCATCCCCACTCCACAGCTCCCCCTACTACAGCCACAATGGCCCTATCTCTCCTGGCTTTACAGCACTGCTGCTGTTTCAGGGGCAGGAGTAATGTCCAGCCCAGTCTTAGCCTCCCAGGGCTCTGACCCCCGTTCCTGTCAGCCTGCACAGTCCCAGTCAACTGCATGCTTAGCCTATAGCTGTGACAGCACCAGGCTGGGGGAGGGCACTCCTGGGAAGGGGACAAGAAATGCCAGCTCAGAGCAGATGGTGCCAACCCAGTGCAGACACCCAGGCTGCTCACAAAGGGCAGCTTATGGACATAGCACCTGACACTCAGCGCAATGGGCACCACCAAACTCCATCTCTGCAGCCACATATTTTTTACAACCCTGTAAACAGCTGGGCCCGGGTCTTGCCAGGGACAAGGCCAGCGCAGCAACTTCAGGGAATCGGCTCCTGCATGGTCCTGAGCCACTGGGGCAGCCTCAGCCTCAGGGGAATGAGGCAGCAGGTTGGCTGAAGACAGTGGGGCAGGCTGAGGACTGTCGCTGGCTAAGGGGCAGCTGTGTGGTGGGACAGATGCTGAGGGCCAGGTGATGAGTAGGGCAGAGACCACTGTGAGAGCTGGGGCCTCCTACCCACACAACCCACAACTCGGTCCCACAGCCACCAGCTCAAGCCCCACTGGCTCTCAGCACAACAAAGCCCTTATGTAAAATCCCAGTGTTAAGCAGAGCTGTGCTGACCCCACAATTCTGCACCTGGCACACACCGAGAAGAGCACACAGACTCAGACCTGAGCAGATTCACACTGCCCACAGCACCAAGTACAGAGCAAATAGCATCCCCAGATGTGAATGGCTTAGTAGAATGTGGTCTGCTCTGTGTGGTTGCCCCTCAGCCTGGGGAAGACTGGCGATAGCAACTGTCACAGTCCCAGGGACCCTGAGGACATCACGCTCTGTGGAAGCCAGACGCAAAAGGCTTCAGACTGTGTGACTCTAGTTATATGAAATGTCCAGAGCAGACAAATTCATGGACAGAAAGTGGACAAGTGGCAGCCAGGGCTGGGGAAGGGGAGTGACGGCTGGCGGGTGGGCTGTGCCTCGGGATGAACATTCTAGAACTGGACAGAGGAGGCTACCCAACCCTGAGACCATACTCGACATGTGGAGTTCAAGGCCAGAACACCCTCACCTACCTGCCCTTCCTTGGGTGACTGAAGGTGGACAAGACAGGACACAAGGGCAAAGAGTCCTAGTGTTGGAAATAAGTCCCCAGACTCAAATTGTTTGTGCCAGAAATAATGCACTCAGACATGGGGCAAGAGGCCTCCACAAGGCAAAGCTTTTACTGCCGCAGGAGGGCAGAAGCATGAAGTAGCAGGCGCATCAGACAAAGGAGGGTTGTCCCTTTTACCTCTAATGCAGGAGAAGCAGCTGACCTTTAAATCCACTGGCTGAATTCAAAGGCTTACAATCTATCGCAGTTGACTAACTCAAGTAGCGCGAGGCGGGCGTGCATTGCTGAGTAAGTTAGAGGGGGTGTGGGGTTTGGAACAAAAAGTCCTTGGTTCTTATCTTGGGAACCAGCCACATTCTGGGAAAAAGTACAGAGTCACCATTTCTTGGAGCTCAGGATATTAACAGGGCGGGGGTGGGGGATGGATAGTGAGTAGATGGCCAGGTCATTTAAACCCAAAATGCAGTTGCTTTGGCCTTGTGCTTTGACAGTAAAGACAAAGCCTATTTCTCACACCAGGTTCATGGCTACTGGGCCCCCCTCAGACACCCTGGAAACGCATTCAGGGCAGGAAGGGCCACTGCTGTACTCTGGCCTGCATGTCCTACTGCAGCCAGTTCAGTTCACAGGAGCTCCTGGTCCCAATTCACAGAGAGATGGATATAGCAGGGAGAGAAGGTAGGCAGAAGCTGCAGGCTGTGACAGATCAGATCCAGCCCTAGTATCCACTGAGAACGAGCCAGGCCTTAGGCAGCAAGCTGGGCCAGAGCAGCAAGGACAGGCCGGAAGTCAGCAAGGAAGAGCAGGAAGGGAGAGGTGACTCCTCCACAGCCTTGCAGAGTGGGTGGGAGGGTGTTGGTCCCACCTGCCCCATGTGACCTGGAGGACAGATGCCCCTCATGCTCCACCCCACACTTCTTGTGCTCCTCAGCCTCTTTTCTACTCCTCCTCCTTTCTGGGCTTCACACATCCCAGCATTTCCAAACCTGTACGGAGTCTCCCAGAATCTAGAAGGAAGCTTACCACTTCCTGACACAGGGCCACTAAGAAGAGCATGGCCCAGCTGGGGTGTCAAGGAAAGCTCAGCCCAGTAGACCCATGGTCCCAGCTGTGACTCCTCACCAAGCATGGGAGCCTCACAGACCCAGTACCTCAAAGAGGTCTGTGGGCCAAACTCAGGAGCCAGGAGATAGAAATCAGACAGGAGACTGAATACACAGCAGTCCCATGAACACACTCCCACCCGTATCATCTGCACCCACTCACATGCTGCCCTGTCCAGGGAGCTGAGGGTCACCCAAGATGCAGACAAGCCTTCCACAGCCACCCTCTCTGCCTCCTCCCAGGACCAAAGGTGCCATGACTGTTTCAACTCAAAACCTAACTCAGGGACACAGGTATGTGTCCCCAACTCACCTGAGTAAAGCCCCAGCAGAAATTTATATAAGCATGATTTTCAGGAGCACTGTAGAAGTTGCCACATTAGAGAGGATGTAGGGCCAGCTAATCAGAGGGGAAGAGTCGTCCACAGGAAGTGAGACTCAGGAAGGATGGCGTGCTTTCTGCCCTGGAGCCTGTCAGTCGGGCATATGCTCCGGAAATGGCTCCGGGTGGTTCTCAGATGTGACGGACTCTCGGGGATATCACCACACAGTGAAAGGACAGTCAGGGGACGCTGGCCATGCTTCTGATAGATGACCACTCACCTTACTATGCAAAGAGCTCTAACTGTCACTGAAAAAAAGGCAACAGAGAAGAAAAGCCTGGATTGCAGATGAGGGCATGCCAGCAGCCTGGGTGCTGGGAACTTACCCCGATGATGGCAGATAAACACAACACTGTCTCCCCAGGACACCACTAACGACCAAGATACGCAACAGTGAACATCATCAGGCACCAGGACACAATGAACAAGCTCAGACCACAGGCACCCCTGCGGCCAGCTCAGCCTGATTCCCTGTGTGTCAGGCTCACAGGAGGCACTCCTTCAACCTCCTGGCCACTGTGGCAACAGGAAATGGTGGCCCTGAGGTCATATCCTGGAGACCACATGGCACAAGTGACTGAGTAGGATCTCTCTCATCACAGGACACTAATGAGACCACGTCCCAGCAGATGGCCTGGAGACCCCAGCTCTACATGAGGGGGCATGTTTGGGGACCCAGGTGGTCTCAGTCACAGCCATGAAGGCCCTAAGGGAGCCCAGTGGGGTGCAAGCTACAGCTCAGATTTAGCCTTGAGTGGAGCAGAGACCCACGGAGCAGCCGGAGACCAGTGCAGCCACTGACAGGTGGCACCTAGATACAGCCACAGCTCAGAAGACACCAGTAAGTCTCAGGGGGAAAATGTCACAAAACAGATCATAACGCACTAAATGACAACAGTGCCAAAAAGAAGGCGAAAAAGGCTTGCTCGTGGACATTTCTTTAAAACTATTAAATTACACTTTGATGAATGAGGAAATACAACTAAAATTTTAGAATTTCCTAAAAAATGATAAAAACATTACTTGTCAAAATCTACAAAACATATCTAAGCACTGATTACAGGAAAATTCATAGTATTAAGCTTTATTTCTCAATATGAAAACAAATTCCTAGCTTAGGGGAAAAAAAAGTGCTAGGGTGCTAAAAAAGTGAAAGTAGAACACTTGTCTAACATACCCAAGGTTCTGGGTTCTAGCCCCAGTAACACACACATACACACACACACACACACACAGAGAGAGTCAAATAAACCAACAGAAAACCTGAAAAAGGAAACAATAAAGTATACACATTATAGACAAGTAGTAGATCTAATCAACAAACTGAAATGGGGCTGGGGATTTAGCTCAGTGGTTAGAGTGCTTGCACAGCAAGCACAAGGCCCTGAGTTCAATCCCGGCACCAAAAAAAAAAAAAAAAAAAAAAAAAAAAAACTGAAACCCTTATGTACCAGTATTTTGTTTGGCTTTTAGGGTGTGTGTGTGGTACAGAAGATTCAATCCAGAGGTGCTCTACCATGCCCAGGCGAGGCTCGAGCTTGTGATCCTTCTGTCCCAGATTATTAAATAGCTGGGATTGCAGATGTGCACCACTGCAACCTGGCCTCATTTCTAAATCAACAAAATAGACCAGTTAACTTAATTGAGAAAAAGGGAGAAAGCTGAATATGCAAAATAAAAATAAATAATAAATTACTACTGAAACAAAAGAAAAATTTTAAATTCTGAGATCACTTTGCACAGCCTCTACAGGTAAACTGGCAAACCTGACTGAAATAGACAAATGTCCCAGGAAAACACAGTGTCTCAAAATTGCTCTATCAGAGATAGACTCAGGTCAGTTTCCATAGAAGAAATAAAGTGATCAGGTAAAAAAAAAAAAAAAGACAATAATGACAAAAAATACAGATAATTTCACAGATAAATTCCACCAAATCTTCAAAACCCGAATGGGCTCAAAGCTTTAAAAATTATCCCATGACTAGTCCGGGAATGGTAGCACATGCCTGTAATCCCAGTACTCAGGAGGCTGAGGCAGGAGGATCACCATGGGTTCAAGGCCAGCGTGAACTACACAGTGAGACTCTGTCTCAAAAAACAAAACAAAACAAAATCATCCCACAACACTGACAATAAGAGGAAGCCTTAGATCCTTTTTATACTCAAGGATAATATTAATATCTAACCATGACAAAAACAGTATAAAAGAATTTTAAAACCTGGTGTGGTGATGCACACTTGTAATCTCAGCACTCTTGGTGTCCCATGAATATTGATACAAAAGTACTAAATGAAATATTGACAAGCAGAAAACACCATGACATTAATAATGCCCAGTGGCTGAGTGGGACTTATTCCAAGAACCAAAGGTTGGTTCACTAATAAAATGTACCAATAAAATTTCCTATATTAATATATCTAAGGAGAAAAATCATGTAATTATTTCCACAGATGCTGAAAAAGCCTTTTCCATTTCTGATAAAAATCTAAATAGGAAGAGAGAAATTGATCTCTCTGATTTTTCCCTCTCTCTCTCTTTTCATATATATATTTCCTCTCTGGTGCTAGGATCAAACTCAGAGCCTCATATTAGGCAAGTACTTTTACACTGAGCCACATCCCAGTCCTGTTTTTCTTACTGTCACACATATACACGCGCACTTTGTCCTAAGCCCACCACTTTATCAAATATCAGTTGAGCATCTCTAATCTGAAAATCCAAAATCCAAAATGATCCAAAAGTACATTATAAATTTCAAATTTGGGAGCATTGTAGATTTTAGATTTTGGGATCGAGGCTGGTCAATCAATGAAGTCTACACCAATTCTCCAAAATCCTAAAAAACTTGAAATCTGGTCCCCAACATTTTGAATCAGGGTTCCTCGGCCTGTTCTCTCCCCCAGATCAGGAACAAGGCAGATCCCACCGTTCCATGACTGACCAACATGAGCCAGGGGAATTAGCTGAAGCATTTAGACCCAAGCACCCAGGACCGTAAAACCCAGAAAGGAGTGAGCCGAGGGTTGGGGATTTAGTTCAGTGGTAGAGTGCTTGCCTAGCAAGCTCAAGGCCCTGAGTTCGATCCCCAGCACCAGGAAAAAAAAAAAAAAAAAAGCAAGCCAGTCTACTGGCAGAGGTGATGGCACCACAACACCCTAGAACGATGCCAACCCTAAAATGCCTTTCATAAAACATCCCATGTCCACACCGCCCAATGCAGGAACCTCAGCTACATGCAGCCCATGTGACTGAGGAAGTAAATTTAAATTTAGCTTAATCTACATGTAAAGTATGTCAGTCACACCGGACAACTCAGTCCTAGAGAATCAAATGGGTGAACGGTGACACAAAGGGACTCAGGGAGTGTAAGAAATAGAAACTTAAAGTGGTTCGTTTTCAAGATAAAGTCGTTAACTCTGAGTGGAATACTACTGCAGACCAAACTGACTACTTGCCTGTGGATGTGACAGGTTGTGCACCTGAAAGGGTCCCTAAACAAGTAAGGAAGGGATAGGCAATAAAGTATGTTCACTATGCTAACTCCGATTGGAAAAATACAGTGGTACAGTACCTCAGTTCACAAACTTAATTCATTCCACAATTCTGGGGAAGATGGCTGCAGTCATGTTGGCCACCCGATGCAGACTTTTCTAACAGAGACAAATTTTTGCCAAATGTTTCTGTTGGAGAACTGAATCAAATTATTTGCAAACAGAAGCATTCATGAACCAAGGTGTTTCTGTACTAGCAGTTGGGAAACTACCCGCCCACAGATTAATCATTTGCCTTTAAACTCACAAAATGTTTGCAGAGGGAGTCCTGCCAAGGGTCTGAGTGGCCACCAGAAAGATTGTACTCCCCCCAAAAAACTCAGCCAATAAGAAAAAGGGGAAAGAGACCTGCGTGCTAGGTGTTAAATTGCTTTCTGTACCTGCCTCAGGTGTGCCTGCAGCCTAGACTGGCGCCTTATATTCCAAGATTGAGAAATAAAGTCTCTCTTTCACAGCACTCATCCAGTCCTCAGTCTGATTTGTCCATTGTGCACAATCAAACTGACAGGGGCTCATTCCTCACAGTAGAATGAAATACACCCACAGAAACCCACAGCCATCACACACAGTGGCCAGCTGAAGACAGGACAAGGAGACACCCATCAGCTACAAACCCCAGATAGAGGCAACACACACGCAGATAAACCATGAGTGGTCAACATGTCCTAGAGGCTGCTCTGCTGCCTATCCCAGCCCCATCTGCATGGGAGAAGTCTCCCCCTGGCCACCTCTCAACCTGGGCACACTGCAACACCTGACCTTGGAGGGGACACGTCCAAAGAACAGCAAATAATGCAGAGGAAGCAAACATGTGTGCAAACACAGGCTTTGCACACATATGCACAGATGTGCATTTGCACAAATAGGCATGCAGACCTGTGTGTACATACACACACAAGCACATACCTATGCATACCCAGACACGTGTACATACATATGTGTAGAGACATACACATGCACACACCCAGGCACCCAGAGACACATGCAGACACATGTGTGCACATATATACACACACATGCAGACAGAACATCTCCAAGACACCCAAGAAATGGGAGGCTGCTCTGGGTGAGGGCCAGAATCCCTCATTTTCTTCAGTGGTGGACTTGTGGTCAACTTGCGCAGGAACACCCAGCTGAATTGCGTTATTGTGGTTCTGGGCGTAGAGGATCCACCTGAGGATTGTTGTCAATACAACATAAAGGAGAACGGGAACGAAAGAGAGTGGCCGACTGCTTCCCAGGAGAAGCTCAGTTGCAGCTGGTTCTCCTGAAGGGAACTCAGCTGTCCTTGCAGGAGGGGCTCGGGGCCTTGCTGTTGTTGGGATGGTTGCTGTTTGCTTTGGGGGAGCTCTGGTCCTCATCTCTGCTGCGAGTATTTTTTTTTCCTGCTGCGAGTATTGTATACTGGTTCCAGTATACAATGATGTCTTCAGTCTTTGTATACTGGTTCCAATATACAAGATGTCTTCAGTCTTTTAGTGCAGACAGGGATGTACATGGGACAGGGCGGTGGGCTCCCAGCTCTTGATTGGATCTTTTGGGTCTCCAGTGCATAGATAGATCGTCTGCACCCTTCTTGCATTTGGCTTGTATGTGTGAATTTGTAACCTGTACTTGCCCTGTATTAAATCTGCTCTCTTACAAACCACTGACTCTAGAAAAGTAACTACTATAGTGACTTTATTTGGAAATGTGGACATAATAGATAAAATCATTCAAGATGAAGTCCTCCTGGAATAAGGATGCTAACTCACATGACTGACACACTCGTGACAGCTGCAGATTCACAAGGAGATGCCACGTGACAACAGAGCAGGAGTGCGGATCAGTACGATCCGACGACCCACAAGGAGTGTAGGAGCCTCAGCGCTGCTGGCAACACCAGTGTCCTGCAGTGTTCAGAAGGAACTGGCAGAACCAGGATTTTGGATTTGGACCTTCAGAACCATGAGAGCATGTCTCTGTGATTTTATGCCCCCAGTTTGTGGAACTCTGTTCTGACAGCCCCAGAAAAGTAACACAGACCCTAAAACATACACAGCACACACGTGCTAGGTGGGCACAAGCCACAGGAACCAACCCAGGTCTGCAGGCGGTAGGCTCCAGGCGGTGGAGGGACGGGCGGAACTTCTTTTATCATCTTTCAGGATGTGGAGCAGATCTTGCTACAGAAGCTGGAAGCCACCTCTGGCTTGTTAAATGCAAATGTAACTCTTTCAAATGCTAATCAGGATGCGCAGGAGGCCTCTGAAAAGGAAACAGAAATAATAGACCAGCGGAGGAGCTCTGCCTAAAGGAGCTGGGAAGATGACAGGACAGGAAGCTCAGAGCAAGGGAGCCTGGGACACCCGCCCAGTGTGACCTGCTGCACGGGAAACGCTACGGCGCTGAAGGCGGCTGACAGGGCTCCATGGTCCAGAGGCCAACAGGTGCCACCGTTGGCCACCACGTTGCCACAAAATCAAATGACCAGCAGGGCCCTCGGTAGGATCTAGACTCAGGCCAGTCCTGGGAAGACCGATGGCCTGCTCTAGACAAGCAGCATGGCAGGATCGTTCAGGCAGCCCCGACAAACCCAGGTCCACCCAAGGCACGTGCAGGGGTGGCTGAGTGATCCTCCCTCAGCCCGTTGAGAAGCAGGGGAGCCTTCTGTGGGCCACCAGGGCAAGGAGCAAGTGCCAACCGGTCACGCAGCATTACCTGGCTCCCTGAATACCAGTACCCTTGTCCTTCTTGCATATATGAACACCTGCACACACACATCACCGGCTAGCAAGAGTTCTTGCTTTAGTGATAATGGAAATTAAAACCAAAAACCAGTGTGAATTCACAGGAAAAAGCTTTAATTGGAAGATAAGGGAAGGTAAGAAAAGACCTCAGTTGAGCAGCAGCTGGAGGGGGGCACTCTGAGGAGGAGGGTCAGACTGGCCCATCTGTGGAGCAGAGGTGAGGTGGGAAGAGGGTACAGCTGGAGCTGGCTGGGAAGATGGACATGACCTAGGGGTGTGGGCGTAGACCTGACATCAGCCACTTCTCACAGGATCAAGAAAACTCTCACGAGAACTGAGATGGGCTAAATGGAAAGGATACCCCGGGTTCTCTCTCTCTTGCCCCTTGCTCTCTAACCCGTGCTCCATCTTTTGCTCACTCCCTAGCCCCCCTCCCTTTTCCGATCCTTAACTGCCTTGGGGTGCGGTTATTTCATTCACTTGGAGGAGCCAGTTTCCTTTTCTTTTGTTATTTAAATACATTTTTTATGGCCCTCAACTCGCCCATCCAATACACCCATCCAATTCTTTGTTCACACGAATTAAGAACCTGGAAATTTAGAACATAGCTGGCTCTGGACCGATATCAGAAGGACCCATTTTATGGGGTGCTACAGCTGGCTGGGTTATTCGGCTCCCATGGAGGGCAGAGATCCTCACAACTTGAGGCATCTCAGTCATGTAAGGTTCTGCTGGAATCCAAAGCGACTTCAGCTTCAGGGTATGGGAGACTTCATGCTGTAGGTGTCCTCATCTTGAAGGGCGATGAGATAGGCTAGGTAAATTCAGGGCAACTGAACCCTGGTTTGCCAACTTTTAGACATTCCCTAAGTGACTAACATGCCTACATACACAGCTAAGAAAGATTTGACCCAGTTTCACAAAATGAAGGTCATGCTTTGTTCTACTTTTAGTTACCTAAAAGTAGGCCCAAGTGAAGGCCCAAGTGAAGAGTCACAGTTTTAGGAAAAAACCACTTTTAAGTCCCTGTCTATCTTAAGGGAAAATACAAAGCATACTTTTATTGAGTAACAGGTTAAGGAGCCAGGAGTTTGTCCTATGGCCCTGTGGTGGTCTCTATGTCATGACTTTGTCACACATACACGTACACACCCATGTCCTCACCGACTTCCAGTGCCCACCACACAGCAGCTGCCACTTCCTCCATCTGCACATAAAGGACCTCGCTCCTCAAAGGCAGCCACATTATCATGCCCATTTTCCACATTATCACCCTCATTTCTCCTTGTCCTGCAGAAGCTCCTGTCCTTGCAGGTTCCCACAAGACAAGCAGGCCACACACACCTCAATGTTCACTTTGAGGAGTCCAGGGAACATAGAGCAGCCCTCCCTTGCCTCAGCCCAGTGGGATGGATGGAGTGAGGCAGCCCCGGGTGGGCATTCAGTGTGAACTCAGTGAGGCTCACCCACACCCAGAGCAGAGATGGGCCACAGGACCCCGGCTTCTGGGAGAGGGACCGAGGGACCTGCTTCACTGAGGCACAGCCTCCCTCCCCAGTGGGTGCATGCTCCTGCTGCCCACAACATTTTTCTGAGTCTGGTCTCTTGTCAGGGAAAGTATCTCCAAAGAGAAGAGACCAAGGCCGGTCCTGTAAGGCCGCAGT